>CP125976.1:553599857-553864399 GCA_030063025.1 Avena longiglumis | reverse complement strand
TTCTTGTAGACATGTTTTATTTCTATTTGAATATTGTGTAGCACTTTCTCTAATGTTAGGGTCTTGTTGTGCCATATTTTATGTAGGTACAACCTTACAACGGTCTTAGCTTACATCATCTGTATATATTGACATACTTGGTGAGAAGGAAGCTCTCTATTTCATCATTTGAAATATATTGAAAGGTTGTCCTTCATATTCATTCTATGTACATTCTACATTATATGTTGAAATGTTATCCTCATGGTTCTTATTCTGTCTATATATGTTAAGAATGATATGTTTTGACTCATTAGTATATACATTTTGGTGTAGGAATAGACTTAGTTTTGCTCAATAGCTTGCTTGCCTATCCTTCATAAGTTTCTTGAAGTTTTAAGCAATAGTTAATTACTTAGTAGTCTTGAAAGCTTCTATTCTTGTAGCAGTTCTGGTATTTTGTTTTAGGGAAGCTAGCCTTTCTATATTCTTTGAAGGTTTCATGTAACTAATTCTGATGCTTCGTTTTTGCTTACTGGTGAATAGGCCTTATAATGCGTGAAGTAAAAGGAGAATGCCTTCAATAATGTTTGCCCTTGTTTGCATAGAAGATTGATTTCTCATTCTCAACAAGCTACTATTCTTCTCGAGAACAATGGACAGCTTTCTATGCAAAGGTATAATATTGGCGGCATTATTGAAGACTCTCCTTGCACTTACATCCTCGAGCCTACTGAAGTAAAACAAAAGCATCAATTAGTTTGCAAAACCTTCAACAATATAGAAAGGCTAGCTTTCTGAAACAAAAATACTGTGAACGGCTACAAGATAAACTTTCAAGACTACCAAATAATTAACTATTGTAAAACTTCAAGCTTATGAAGGATGGGCAAGCAAGCTATTGAGCAAAACTAAGTCTATTCCTACATAAAATGTATATACTAATGAGTCAAGCATATCATTCTTAACATATCTGATTAGAATAAGAACCGCGGATAACATTTCAACATATAATGTAGAATGTACATAGAATGAATATGAAGGACAACCTTTCAATATATTTCAGCTGATGAAATAGAGAGCCCTTCCTCACCAAGTATGTCATATACAGATGATGTGCTAAGACCGGTTGTACCTACACATAAAATATGGCACAACAAGACACAACATTAGAAAGTGCTACACAATATTCAAATAGAAAGAAACATGTCTACAAGAAGGGCTAGACTAAATAAAATATGACAAGAATGCAAGATTTCTCACTTGATATACGAAACAAGTCTTGTAGGCAAATTAGAGCTTCAGTAGTGTCGGGGGTTAACCGCTCGAATCGATATAACTTCACTGCAAGTAACGCCGACTCAGATGCAACGGAAGAAGCAGGAACATCTAAGGCATCTCTAGCCATGCTAGCAAGTGTGGGATACTCAAGTGAATTGGCTTTCCACCAATCCAGGATATCAAAGTTGTCCGTCCGAGCTAGTGGAGGCTTTAACTTGTAAGCATCAAGCTCAGAGGACCCCACACTTGTTGAGCTGATCTTAAGACTAACATGGCGGTCCCAATCTGACATTGGGTCATTGCTCTCCATGTCCATGTCCATATCATCACCTCCTTTTTGTGTTTGTGTTGTTTCTGAGAGCTTCAACTTAGCATACTCTTCGAATAGCTCTTTAAATATATCTTTCACCCTAGCAAGCTTAGTTGCAGCACTATTCCCAAATATCTAAGGATACCGAAACTCAAGGTAGGTGAACTTGAACCTCGGATCTAGGATAACAGGTATTGAAAGTGCAACCCAAGACATTTTCCAGTACTTGTTGAGCTTTTTTTGCATGGGTGCGATCATTGCAGGAAATGGAGAGTTCTCCCGAGATGCCTCCTTGTCCAAAGCTTCCTTAGCTTGCCACATTTGCTGAAAATAGAGATTTGCGGTTGGATACTTCAAACCAGATATCACCTTAGTAGCTTCATAGAACACTATGAGCAACTTGCAGACTGCTTTTGCCTCTTCCCATTCTTGGGCAGAAGGTGCATATGAATACAAGGGGTCTTGCCTTTCTAATTCATCGAAAGCTCTTATATACCTCAATGCTACTTTTATCATTGTGAAGGTTGAGTTCCATCTTGTGGGAACATCAAGACAAAGGCCCTTCTCACAAGAAATGCCTTTTTGTGTAACGATGTTCACAAATGTTTCTTTCCGATTGGCAGTAACTCTTATGAACTTGGCTGTCTGATGGATATTTGTCAATATAGGATCCAAATAGTCAACCCCTACTTGGCATACCAAATTTAGTATATGGCATGCACACCATTGATGCAAGAGTTCCCCAAGTAACATATTCTTGGCAACCAAATTTTCCTTCAACATTCGTACCATTCTGGCATTGTTAGAAGCATTATCTAATGTTATTGCAAATAGCTTTTCCTCAAAGTTCATATCACAAATGCACTTTAGAACCATATTGAACATAACTATTCATGTATGGGGTGTTTTCAAGGCATTGAATTTGATTATTCTCTTCTCTAACTTCCAGCAGTCATTAATGAAGTGTGCGGTAATTACCATGTACCCAATTCTCTGATTTGAAGTCCACATGTCCATGGTCAATGATATCCTAGACTTGGAAGCACCAAGTAGATCCTTCAAAAAAAATTGTGCTCGTCAAATGCTTTAATGATATCATTCTTCAAAGTCCTTCTTGATATCATGTGAAAGTTTGGATTCAAACTAAAGACAAATTTCCGAAAGCCCTCATATTCAACAATTGATAATGGGAGTTCATGAAGCACCACCATTCTCACTAGCGCTTTTCTTGCAACTTCAGGATCCCATTTCCACAAGTGGCTGACTCCATCAGGTGTCATGAGGGTTGCATTCATATGATTTAGAGCTTCAACTGCGGCTGCCCTAGCTTTGCATCATATCAAGTGATTGCGCAACCCGCTTGTGCCATGCCCTTTCTTGGCACTAATTACTGCGTTGCAATGCTTGCACTCTCCTGATGTAACTTGCACATCAACATGTATTGGCACAAATTCTCGTCAAGACTTAGATCTGAACTTCCGTCCTTGAGAAACTACAGCTGGCCCTTCACGAATGTCCTCCTCATCGTCAATATCCTCTTCTAGCTCATAATCCTCGTCTTCCTCTTCCTCATCTTCGACTTGAATATCTTCATGATCCCCATATTCCTCTTCTGTTCTCATCTCTGAACTGCCAACATCTTCAGATCATCTTGCCCCCATGTATCTTGACGCTAACGTTGCACCATCATCCATTCCCCAATTCAATGTACACCTGCACATCATATAATTATATATAAGCATGCTCTTTAACATAGGAGTGTAGCAGAATATACACTGATTTAAATAACCTCTTCCCGAGTGACCTCAACAACATGGAAGCATATACACTGATTACTTGCTTTCTAAATTACATAGACAAGAAATTACACAACTTGACAGCATTATAAATAGAACAGAAAAGAACCAGGCCACAACTAGTTCTTTTAGTTTTCAAAATTCAGAAGCAAAGTACTAAAAAATGCGATCATGTCACTTTAAGATTTTATTGGAGCAACACACAATTGTGAATCAAGGATAGCAAGGCAGCAAAAGCAAGCATATACTTGAGTTTTATTTAAGTTAACAATGCACATTTATGAAAAACAAAAAGTGTTAACTTGATAGAAAATCTGCATATCACCGAAATGATTGACTAATGTCAATATCTAGATTTTAGGACACCAAGTCAAAATCGCCTACAACCGTCAATAACCATGTACAAGTACAACCATGTGAATTAAGTCTATCTCTAATCAGATCGATGCAAGTATCATATGGAACCCCTGCGGCTCTATGCACGTCGAAAGCTTTGCATAGCAGAGCGAGAAACTTAATTGCCCTTTTTGTACCAATAAAACATGTAGTTTGTAACTAAATCCTTTTTTACTCAAGGTGGAACACTTGTTTAATCTTACATACAATCAATATACATTGACAGCTACAAACTATATATAGATGCATTTAACCCAAAAAAATTCAGGAGATGAGTCAGATTTGAGCTACTCCTAGCGCATTTAAATGAAGTCTCCTAGTGGGATGGGTGCAAACACACTTTTATCAGGACTCATCTGAAACCCCTTACGGCCTAAGTTTTTGCAGTGTTTGCATTCATAGCCATGGAAATCGGAACTGATTCTTTATTACCACAACGTGGGTCACTTCTCTCATCTGGCATATAATCAGCACCCATCCCATTCATAATTACAGACAAGATTTCGGTACTTTTAACCAAGGATTTGACAGGAAGTTGGCACTATTTGAGCAAACTCCAGTGCATTTGATAGGAACAAGTATACAGATCTTGATCGTGATGGGTGGTAAAGGCGCCTACCTCGCTCGTCGATGACGTCCAGGGATACGGAGAGGAGATCACAGCTTTACACTATCCCACCGGCGGCGGCGAGGAGACGGGGGAGGAGAGGGCGGTGTGTACTGACCTGGTGACCAACGACGGCGACACAAACGATCATATTTCTGACGGGCGAGTCGGTCGGAGGCGCGCTGCTGGCCTCGTTGACACGGCGGCGCTCGGAAGGCGGGAGGTGGAGACGTGGCTGCGCAGGGAGGCAGGAGGCGGCAGCGCAGTGCGACGCTCGGGAGGAACCCTAAGCCGCCGCCGCGTGGGAGGGAGCGGCGTGGGTGCGTGGCGCTCGGAAAGCACGAGGCGGCGCTTGGGAGGTGGCCTAGGAAAACCCTTTTTATTTTTCCTAAGCTGAGTGACGGGAACCATTGGCAAATATGGATCGTACCTAAAGTACCATGTGGATTTCAGGGGTTAACCATTTGGCCCATTGGGCTTTTTTTAAGGTTAGGTTAACCTAACCAATGGTTAGGAGGGAACCAAGTCCCAATTTTACCCCAGAGTTCCCACACAACTTTAGCAGGACTCTAGGAAAAGAATACGTGTTCAACAGTTTCAACATTATTATAAAATGAACAAACAAGAGATGCAGGCCAATTCCACTTCTTCAAATTTTCCTTAGTAAGCAGAGCATTTTTGAAATAACATGAAGATTTGAATTTTCAAAGCAATTTTAGCTTGCCAAATCCAGTTGTTGTGGAACCCGTGATAGCTTAGGTGTTGGCGAACAGATTTTGTGGAAAACTTCATGTTCGAAGATAATGACCAGCGAACGATACTTCATAATTCCCAGCCAACACTGCCTGGGATAATAGTTTCCATTAGACCAGTAGCTCCCGAGATGAACTTCTACAAAACAAAATAAAAGTTCACTTGAATCAAACAGGTGGAGACATTGTATCATTCTAAATCTCAATGAGTCTCAATAAAGGCCACTCCACTGGGCAAAGAACAGGAGCAGACTGAGGCGAGATTTGTTGCAGACTCTTATTGGACAGATAAGGAATGATCAGTACTTTGGAAACAACTAGAGTAGCAGGAGCCTGGATAGTCACAACATTTTCAAAGCCAATAGGAAACCACAGGATTATGGATATCCATCTCCTGATCAACTGTTAGTTCATTGAAAGCAACATGAACTTGCTAAGCAACATTGTTTTTCACTTGAGTCTCTATGGCAATCATATCAATAAGCAGGTTCTGGTCTTCTTCACTGTCCTCTTTAGAATCGTGTTCAGAGATATAGTGGAAAGTGCCTGAGCACCGTAGCTAGTGTTCACAGATTGACTTGCACTTGTCTGGCCCTCAAAAGGATTCAGCAGTAGTAACATTCTCAGTTCTAGGACGCTAAGGTAATGGTGCCAAAGAGAAGTATCAACAGAGTTAGCTACAGTCAAAGCAGGAGCACCTCTGACGACCACAGCTTCTAGTTCATCTTCAACATCTGACATAGTTGTTCTCAGGGGACCAGCAGCATTGTCCTGTCTTAAAGAGAAAAGGGTTAGGATAGTTTGACGTTTTTTGTTTAAACAAGGCTTGGCATTTTCATTAATTAAGAAGAAAAGAGTTGTGCAGTTAATTCACGGAAAGATGGGCTAAACTAGTAATTTGAAGCATCAGAGAGTATGTGCTAGCGGTGCACCAATTGACATTCGTATTGGAACATTGAACTTGTAAGAAGCCTAGTAAAAGAAACAAGTGCTGCAGTGTCTGTCACTCTTTCCATGCAATACGAACAATGTAATACTCCTTCCGATCCATATTAATTGACTTTGATTTATTAAAATTTGGATGAACCTATATACTAAATAGTGTCTAAATTCATTCAAATCTAAACAAATTTGAGTCAATTAATATGGGCCGGAGGGAGTAGTATTAAGTTAACGCTGTTGTAAACAGAAGCTGCACGCCTGCACCATCCTAATATAACACTACATACAAGACAGTAGAAGTTCAAATTCATCTGCGTAATTTTTTTTAATCTCATTCTGATTGGGACATGATTCACCAGAAATTAAATCAATGCAATGGTGAGGCATTTCATGTGAAACGACAAATCAATACTGGTTAGGTATGCTGAGATGATTTAAGCGAGTGCTCTTGCCGAGGATTTACCTCTTACTAGACCATCAGATTGGGACAAAGAGCTTCTCCTAAATGCAAGAATATCACATCTTATAGAACCGCTAGTATAGCACGGTTAACACTCCTGAACTCTGAAGAAATCAACCTCCCAAGCAGCAAATGAGCAAACACCTATGTGTAAAATCACCACAGTCAACCGTCAACGCACTGAGTCCTCGCCGTCAGACTCCAGCTTCCACCATGGCTTTCCGTTTGCACTTCCCGCCAACTCTTCTGACCCATCTCCGTCGCCGTCCTCCTCAAACACCACATCTTCTTCCTCGTCGTCCTCTTCATACCTCCACTCGATCCTCTTGAGCACGTCCTTGTCCCGCCATTTCCCAGACGTGGACGGCGCTGCCGTCCTGGCCTTCCCGGCGATCACCTCCGACCAGGTGAACCCCACGTCGGCCCACCTTGCCAGCCCAGACTCTCCTCCAACCACCACCGACCGCACGCCTTTGTCCTTCGCCAGCCGCAGCAGAGGGACGAGCTCCTCCTTCCCCGAGACCAGCATCAGGCACCGCACGGACCCTTCGTCGAGCACCTCCTGGGCGCGCTCCCGGAGGGACGCAGACGGGTGTCGGGAGAGCTCGGCGTGGACTCCGGCTCGGCGGAGCTCGTCGGCAGGGGATCTGGAATCCACCCCGGCGGTGAGCTCGCGGGCAGCCTTGGCGTACTTGGAGAGCTTGAGGGAGAGGGACGCGGCGAGGCGCACGCGGCGGTCGCCGCGGGAGGACTCGATGCGTTCGAGGCGCTTGGCGTGCTCGCGGGTGTGGATCGTTTCGAAGTGGCGGAGCAGCGCGTCGCGGGCGCGGAAGCGGCGGCCGCAGACGCGGCAGGGGTTGGTGGCCTCGGTGGACGGGTCAGGGTCTGGGAGTCGGTGGCAGGGGTGGAGGAAGGCGACGGAGAGGCGGAGGCGTCCGAAGGAGGAGGCGGCGAGGTGGAGGCGAACGGCGGAGTCGTAGAGGGGGAGTTTGGAGGGCGGGCGGGAGGCGGCGAGGTCCCAGAGGACGGCCACGGGGGTGTTCGGGACGCGGATTGCCGGAGTGGAGGTGGTGGTGGAGAGGCGGTGCAAGGGTCGTGGCAGCAGTATAGGGGTTGAGGCGAGGAGGCGTCGCCGGAGAATGCAGAGCGGCGGGAACATGGGAAGGGAAATCACACACACACACACGGCAGAAGGCGGCTTCAGCGGCGGCGCAGGAACGCTAATCTGTGGCTTACACAGGGACAGAAAGCAAGGATTAAATTCTGGGCCACATCAGGGTGACTTGTTTGCCGTGGGCCGAATGAAGTGGCAAGTTTCCAGTCTCTTTTATTTTTTACTCTAACTTTCCAAGTCTCTTATTAGATCATCTCCCCTCGTTTGACGGTTTTCGAGCAAAAATCGGACCCTATTTAGTATCGGATAAATGTGACTTTAAATGACCAGCTTTTCACACGCGTTTCCAATCAAACCTAGAATCCCGTGACACATTTAAATTTTTGAAAATCTCCTAAAGGTGTTCGACAGAAATCACTCAAAACGGTTCAACAAACTCGCCCAAATAGGTTTGGCGATCAGCTTATTACAAAAAAGCATGCAATTCGGTGATCAGTCGTCGATGAGGATGGGCTCCTCCGCTGGGTCTACTGCTACAGGGCCCGTCGACGGGTTCGAAGAGGTGGAGGCAGAGCTCGGCGACGGCGTGGTGGCCGAGTCGGTCGACGCAGAGCTCGGCGTGTTGGCGGCGGGGATGCCCTCATCTAGAATGGCATTGCGGCGCGCCATGTACCAGGCCTTGACCTGGGGACTCATCGTCGAGGTGTCTTTGCCGCCCATGAGGAATTGGAGGTTTATGTTCCTCTTCTTGGCGGCAAAGTTGGCCTTGAGGAGGTCGAGCTTACTGTCTTGGTTCTACAGCAGCTAGGTCCACCTCTCGTCTGTCTTCTTCTCCCAATTCTTGCCATGGGCCTTCGAGTTGGAGATGCACTTCTCGATGGACGAGTGGAACTGTTCGGTAGGCGGTCCCATAGCCTTCAGCATCTTAGTCTTCTTCTGGCCGATCTTTGGCCTTCCTTCACCGGCGGCTGGGGGTGGCGCCTCGGGGTTGTACACGTCATCCTTGTCCTTGGCGAGGGTCACCTGAGTGTCCACCCATTTCTGGCATTTCTCGATCTTGTCGAACACATGGTGGAACTTGAACTATGTCTTGGTGTCGTCGCGATACATGCTGAGTGCATGGGACAAATGCGAACACAAGACGAAGTGTGAGTCAGAAAAGGCATGAACTCGACCTAGGTTCGGCTTGAGGTCGGAGAACTACCTTGTTGTCCATGCTTGCGCCGTTAACTGGATGACGCTCGATTTCTTCGAGAATGTCGTGCCACTTGCCGCATGCTTGTTGCACGATTCCCCAATGATTCGCCATGACCTTCTCGTCGCGCTCCATGTAGACTCTAGGTTGTGCTCATCGAACGCCATCTTGACACGCCTCTAGTAATTCTCCGAGTTTTGGTTTGCGCCGGTGATGAGGTCCATGCTCACCGACTTCCATGCTTTGGCGAGGCACATGTCCTCAAGGGGCGTCCACGACGTGGGGCTCCGGCAGTGCTGACGTCCTTGCCTTCCTTTTCTTCTTTCCCTTGCCCTTGGACGTCGCCACGACGTCCTATTTGACTTCCTCCTCATCCTCGGCTTGCATTTGGTCATCAGCATGGCCTTCGGCGAACTCCTGGGATTCCAGGCCATGTTCGGCGTCGGCGCGGGACTGCTCTTGCATGAAGAACAAGCTCCCGACCGCCACTGAGCCGAACGAGATCATGTCTGCCATGTACGAGTCGCCCAGCATTCCGTCGAACACGCTGCGGGCGTCCAAGTCGCCGAACGGGACATGCGAGGAACTGCTATCGGCGAAGCGTGGCGGGCGCATGGTCATGGCGAAGGCGTCTGTGGAGAGCTGGCGCAGGGTAGGAGAAGAGCACATTCGGGTTGAATCCACCATCGAACTCATGGGACAATGAGAACCTCTGGCATGGGTTCGCCTGGTTCTCCTGGAACATCGCCGGTGAGATCAGCGAGAACCCGGCCGAAGAGCCGACGCTGGGTTGGCTTCCCCACGGCACGTCGTACTACGCAGCAATGAGAGCCGGCGGATAGGCCATGGTCGTACGGGTAGCGTGATCGGATACCGATTTCGCCTCCATGATCGTCTGCGCCTCCTCCGACTTCAGCGTCCTCTCCATCTGACTCTCTGTTTGGATCTTCCTTCGTCGGCAATCCTTCGCCTAGGCTGCGTCTATCCAGCCGTCTGGCTTCAGCGTCTCCTTCCTCGGCTTCTTCTCCTTTGGTTCGCCGAGGTGGAGCAGGGTTTGACGAATCCCTTGTGCGGCATGGCGGGCGGGAGCTCGAGGAACAGCGGGAGCTCGGTCTTGTGTCGTCGACAACTGTGACCTACCCTTTTTTGCTTCATCCGGCGGGCCCCGAAAACCCGGGATGTAAAATGGGCCAAATTCGGCGAAAACTGGGCGCTAGGAACATGACTGGGCGAATTTTCGCCGTCGAGATGACAAAATGTCCAAAGGAGGCCCTTCTAAAAATGCTAGTGGAGATGCTCTTAGAAAGTATTTTTTAAAAAATATTAGTCCCTCCAGTCCGTCCATAATAAGTATCGAGATGCTCTTAGGAAGTATTTCAGAAAGAAAAATATTACTCCCTTCAGTACATAATAAGTGGGAGGGAACAATATACTTGCATGTATTTAGATCGTTCTTGATTTTTACTGACGGATACTTTCGCACACTATTTCTACTTCGAATGGAATTTTTCATGTATACCTCTTCCAAGCAATTGTTATTTCTTCGGCGGAACAGAAATCATAATAACATCCAATTTCTTACAGTTCAAGAATAGAAGAGTCATGCAATAGCTAATGATGATCCATAACCAGATATGCATAATTTTGACAGCAATTCGCATTCATTGTAGCTATGAGTACCAGTAGACTTCATTGTCGACTGCAGAAGACGTTATGTTTATCGACAAAACAACCAATACTCTAGCAGATTACAGGTTGCATGCAAGCGCAGTATCTGGCGACATGATAAACCGTTCAACAATGCGTTCATGTCTCGGGAAGACATTCTGTGCGACGAGCCCCAGCTTGGTGAGGGCACTACATCTTCTGCATGATAACGGAGTTCTTAAGACCAGCTTGCTCAACTGTCATTGTAGAGTCTGTCAGCTGCTTGGGCGGGAAGCCAGTCTGCAGCTGATATGGCCGAGCAGCTCCTGGGCGGGATGCGTCAATGAAGGACCTGATGTCGCCCACGGTGTGGTGAAGGTTAAACCGGGCAACCATGCGAGTGCCATCTGCCAACCTTAGCTGTATGGATGTAAACGGCTGTGAGTCGTCCACAACTATGCCAATTGACCTGGGAGCACTGTTGGGCGCTTGCGTGACAGGAGCTGGGGCTGGACTGTCATCAGTTGAAGATCCACCACCAAGGGTTCTCCCAACGCCCTGGAAAGATGATCGAGGCCTTGCAGGTTCCTAGATGAAGAAAACCACAAACTATGTTAGCATATTCAACTATTTGCTGGTTTAACGCAAAACGAATTGGCCTGATGAATGGCCTACCTCATAATCTGCATATCGTTTTATAACGTTCACATGAACTGATGTGCTTCGATCAGCAGGCTCCAGCTCTTGGGGGCACTGGGACTTCTTGATGCTCTGAAAATACAGGACGTGGTAAAATTAGTGTACAATTCCTTCAAACAACAGACAATTCAGTGTTTACTTCATGTTCACATTTTCTCCTGAAGGATCAGAAGTTTCAGCTGTTATCATATACTACCGCCGTTCCACAATATAAGCCTTTCTTGTAGTATTCAAGTAATGCAAAACTGACTACGGTCTGTGAAGTGGAAAACAGTAAGTACCGAGATGATCTCTAGATCAACAACAAACTCGAAAGCACTTGGATCTTGAAAAAAATGATTTGGAAAACCTCACAAACAGCACGCATAAATTAATGGTGTCTAAAAAACAACTTCATGGTCCTTTGCTGCCAACAGATAGTATTTGGCACAGTGAAGCGAGATACATTTCAAGTTACAATGTACTAACATATGAGTGACTAGATTCCAGCATCTTTGTGAGTTTCCAGTCTTGCAACTAGAGGCTATACCCTGTTCTGTAAAGAACAGCTGGAAGTGGCACTAGTGGTATACCATAAATTGGGTCCAAGACAGTCTTCTAGTTAATAATAATGGAACTAATGTAATTGCCATTTCATCATGGTGGGTAAGTGGTGCAACTTGGTATACTATCTGATGGGTAAATGGTGCAACTTTCTTACAAAACCATCTGATGAGGTATGGTGCAACTTCCTAGAAATGTTTGCAGATGACAGCAAGAGGAGATAAGCAGTCTAACTGTCTAGGCATAACAGACATCCTTAAATATAAACTCAATATAACCAAGGCATCAACAGTCAAACAACACACAGCAGTACGAGCAAAAAAAAACACAGCAGCATAGGGAAGTGCGGAAAAGAATACTGAAAACAGCTAGCTTGTAAAATTAGAACTGTCCAGAATTATTAAGTAGAGATGGGTCAGAGTAACCTCGATGAAGTCTGCATTTTCAGGGTCATCATAACCTCTTAGTGGACCATCATCTATTGTGAACCCATTGTTCCAGAAATTTATATTGTGAAGTACATTCTGCGGTGGTTGAGGAACAGATGGTGCTGTCTGCACATCCCCTGAAAGCAGTCGACCCGTTCCTGTAAAGCTACTTGAGCTGGAAGATTGATCATCAAAAGGAGGCAGTGGAACTTGCTGAGCACCCATCTCTCTAGCTTGTTCAAAGATTGAGTCCACATTATTTCTCTTTGTTGGATCTTGAACCATCATCCCACTGCACATACAGAGAGATAGAAATTGATTATTCAAGTAAGAATGAAATTGATTAGAAACCTTGCATTAAAGATTATTGAGATCTACTCGATGCTCTTCATTAATTCTAGAAGGGGAACGGAAAGGACAGAAAAGTACCGACAGAATACTGCAATTATTATCTTTTAGCCCAAGTTAGAGTACAATGATGACTTCTAGTTGGACCTCGCTGGCTATAGCCATTTCTTATTAAACCTTTTATTTAGCGTTATTAAGCTCAGGTACTTTAGTCATGATGCATGATAAGATGGCACTGGACCTACTCCCTCCATTCCATAATTCTTGTCGTGGTTTTAGTCCATGACAAGAATTGTGGAACGGAGGGAGTACTGAGCTAGCAGAGTAAAAGAGGTCCAGATGGACAAAAAAACAGGGTCAAAGTGAACACCATGGTGCGAAAATCCCAATTGCACATACTGAAGCAATGTAATATCCAACCGTTGGCAAAGCGTGTAACATAACACGTACTCAAGTCAGAAAATTACAGTAATATAATCTAGGATCCTTTCACATGGTTTTCTTATAGTGGTACCATGGGTGCAAAATTATTTGGCTAATAGAAATATCAAGCAGGGCATGTGAAAATATAATCATATACAGAATTCTTGGTAGAACAATATAAGTTGTCATTGACTGAAGTAGAGGCATGATGCTATGTCAGAAATGTATGAACCTGATGATTGCAAAGAGATGCTCGAATCATCACTATAATTATGATATAACCATATAAATTGACAAAGTATTACATCTGCTGCTAACAGCAGGGTTTTCATGGAGGTCAAAGACTAGTACTAATACCGCGACAGAAAATAAAGGGCAATCACCTACAACACTTTTGGATGCGATTATGCAGATCACAAGATCATATGGGTCCATATTGCCGAAACCTGAACCAAGCCAAAACCAAACTAATGATAGCATTCGAATTCTGGATAAAATGGTTCAGAACTAGAGAAAAACCGGGCAACCCATCAAATATTGACTGCAATTAGGGTGGCGGTATTTTGTGCCATTCCCTTGTTTGCTAGAAGTGGAGTTTACCATGTGCCAAAAGCCCAAAAGCCAAAAGGGGTTTTTTGGTTTCACGAGCCATGTCATTGTAGGAATTGCTGTGTAACAGCAGGATTCATCAAACTAGTATTGACACTACTACATAAAATGAAGGATATTCACCTAATAAATAGGTATAGATGTGGATGCCATTATGCAGATCAAAAATATTATATGGATCCATATTGCTGGGAATGGGAAGTTGAACCAAGAAAAAAGCTAACAGATGGTAGCATTGGAGTTCTGGATAAAATTGAATGGAACTAGAGGAAACCAGAGTACCAGCCAACCCATCAAATCCTTCATTGCATATCAGTGGATGGTATTTTGTGTAACTTATTAAAAGTGGAATTTACCATGTGCCAAAGCCAAAATAAAGTGTTCAGTGTCAGGAGCCATCTCACCATATGAAAGGTCGCCATGGTATCATGATCATCCCATTATTTGGGCAGGATGGCCAATCCCCTAATTTACAAGACTGCATGTTCATGGTAATGAGAATTGAGCCAATGACTATGTCAATTAACTGAGTCATTCTATTCATCATACTAAAAGTAGGTTCAGAACTTCAGATAAATGATACACTTGATCAGATGATCCATCCACTGAAAGGTTTGGAAACACTACACAGATCTATTCAGAACAGGCTACTAGAAGAGCAAAATCAGAATCAAACGTGACAGCATAAGCATATCAAACTGAACTGGATCTTTTGCATTATTTCTCCAGGTGGATGATTCACATTTGTCACCCCACAAATCACAGCGGGGACAAAAACTTCCCCCCAAATCTAAATCTACAGGCAAACGCTTACACTCCAACAGAACCAATGCATGGCTAAGATAAAACTAATCCGATCATGACTAAATCCTGTGCAAAAAAGGTACCAATCCCCCAAAGTTCGTGGCGAACTAACGCGAGCAGAATTGAACACCATAGCTACCGCTCTGTACTCGATGGTTAGCGTTCACGTAGTAAGGTTTAACCTGTATCTCGCAACAGTTCGCGACGAATCCAACCAATGTAACTAGAACAGATCAACCGCCGAACGAATCTGAATCCGACGGTTTATTTGGCAATCTAATCGCCAGACGGACCTAGCTAGACGGCGGGGATCCCGATGCTCTGCCGCGATCGCGGGAAAATCTCGATCGGATAATACAAAGGCTGCTAGGAGGGGAGCAGAGAGAGAGACCTCTTCTCGCCGCCGGTGTAGTACTCCTGGGGCTCGTCGGAGTCGCTGCCGCTGCCGCCCGCGCCGGGGAATCCGGAGGGGCCGCGGTTGATGTCGGCGAGGGTGCGGATGGTGGGTCCCCCGCGCCCGCCGGTCGGCGCCGGCTTCTTCCCGGCGTTGCCGTTGGAGGAGCTCATCGCCGACGTTGGTCGCGGTAGGGTTTGTCTCGCGGGTCGGGTCGCGTGTGAAGTCGTGTACTGGCGGAGTCGCGAGTCGGGTAGCGGGTTGGGTTGGGATATACGGAGCTGCGGTTGCGGGGGTATCACGCTACAAATAGGCAGGATGAAAAAACAAATGGAAACTCTAAGGCTCCGCGAAGCCCATAGGCACGCTCACACGACCTAGTAGAAGGCAATAAAAGCCCAACCGAGCAGGCTCGCTGACTCGAGGATGCATATAGCATTTGAGCGGAAAATCTAATTGCGTCTTCTAAAAAAAAGGGAAAATCTAATTGCTTTTTTTTCTGATAGGCTCATCAGCAACCTTACGTTTCGTGGCACGGTGAGACTCTCAATCCCTGTAAATTGGCATGTGTCAACGCAAGCGTACACGAGCAAACTGTAATTACTGCATTCACAAGTCACAAGTAACCAGATGTATGCGTGTGCATCTTAATGTTTCCGTCGAATTATAGGAGTACAAGCTATTCGGCTCACGGATGTATTTGCACCCATTATAAAAAATATATTCTAAAATATTAAAAAATTCGAAAAAATACTTATATATATATTCGAATATTTTATGTTTATTCATAAGTTTTTGAGATAAAATAGCATTCTACATGTTTCATGCAAAAAGACAAAAACCTGTAATAATCCTATTCATGTGACATTTTTTGTTTTTTATACATGACACATAAAAAAAATTATCCCGAAAACTTGTAAACGAACATAAAATATTTAAATGTATATGTAGACATTTGTTTTTGAATTTTTGACATTTTAAAATTTGTTTTCTCATAATGGGTGTAAATGCACCCGTGAGACAAAAGGGATTTCTGCTTGCCCGTAGCTAAATCTAGGAAAAAAACCAATTTTTATAACTTCCTACCCCTCCTTTTATTTGAAGTTATCACATGTTTCTTCGTCAATCAAGAAAACATAAAGAAGCAGTTCAAAAATCATGACAACGACATGCAAACCACCGAGCTAAACTAAGGCTAGAACAACACCTAACAACTTCATATGGGCAAGATCAATGCAAACGGCAATCGCGCCCAGTAGCGGACCCAGAAAAATTATGAAGCCTCGGTAATCTTTAGATTTCAAGGCTTAAGTTACTAGTTAGTAGTCAAATAGCCATACAATTAGGCAGCACGGACGGCCTGAAGCCCGGGCAACTGCCCGTACAATAGGGATGCTCGGTCCGTCGCTGATCGTGCCCACCGACAGTTATCATGGACATTCTCACCGCTTCGCGAGTAGGCGGCTGTAATTAGATCAGAAACTTGTCCAGGTTTTTATAAGTACATATTAGATCATCTTGAGCGGAATATATGTTTTTTATGGTGTGGTGCAATGAGAATTGTTAGTCTACTTACTTAGTCACCGCGTTCTAAGCTGAGAAGATATAGTAGACTAACATTTTCTTTGTGACTTTGCAGCGAATACTCACCCGTCGTTTAACTCAAATGATGATGAATAAAAGGGACACCGAGGGATCTCAAAAGGAGGAAGGGAGAAGGGCATCGGGGAATGAGTGAGAGGGAAAGGAAAAGAGGAAGAATTATGGGGTGAGGCGGACTGAACAATGATAAGCGGTGTCAAGGGGATAAATCATGACCATGTCAATCAAACCACCATCTATACCAGGCTAGGGCACCATCTAACAACCTCAATTGTGGCAACAAGCTGGTCATGTAAACTCACACGGCGTTGCCCCATGTCCAATGACATTGATATGAACCTTATCACTAGAACGTGACTACATGGCTCCAAGCCGAAACTTTTCTCCTGGTTTTTGTAAGTAAGTATGAAATTCTCTAGAGCTAAATACATGTACTTCATGGTGCGAGAATGGTTAGATTATTTTGTTAGTCAGCCCCGTGTAAGTTCACCCAATTTAATATACTAACGTTTGCTTGTTGTCATTTGATCTAGAGGATAATGAAGAAGTGGTGGTAGTGTAGGAGGCGTTCCTATCACGCTCCATCAAACTCCACGTTCCTATCACGCTCGACCTTAACAACGGCAACTACACCCCATGGCGTGAACTCTTCATCATTGATCTCGGTCGCTATGGACTGTCGGCCCACATCATAGGGGAGGCCACACCCTCCGACACCTCCCCTACCTCGGATTGGGGACGCGACAACTTCACCGTCCTCTCCTAGATCTACGGCTCCATCTCCATCGACCTCCTCGGCATCGTCATGCGCCCGGGCTCCATAGCTCGGATGATCTGGGAAACCATCGAGAATCTGTTCCGCGACAACAAGAAGCATGGCGCCATCCAGCTCTAGGCGGACTTCCGCAACACTCCCCAAGGCGATCTCTCCATCAGCGACTACTACGCGAAGCTCAAGACCCTGGACGACTCCCTCACCGACGTTGGCCAACCCATCAGCGACGAGACACTGGTTCTGACCCTCCTCCGTGGTCTCAACGATACTTACGCCCATATGCGTTCGTTCCTCCCGTTTTAGGTTCCCTTCCCATCGTTTCTCCAGACGCGCTCAGCGCTCATCCTTGAGGAGACGTAGCGTCATACCGACGCCCGGAACGCGGCCTCTACAGCACTCTGGGCTAGCGGCAACAACGTGATCACCGAACGCGAACGCGCACAACCCGTCAGCACCGACCACACCAACTCCGGGGGCGATCGCTCCAACTATGATCGCCCCGGGGGCGGCAGCGGACGGGGCTACGGCTACGGGGGAGGTGGCTTCAACACCAACTCCTTCAACCGCAGAGGTCGCGGTGGACATGAAGGCGAACGCGATGGACGCGACCGCGGTCGCGACACGCCTTGGCAGTACAACCCGTGGACAGGCGCACCCACCCGCGCCTATCAACGACAGCTCCAACAGGCTCAATGGCAGCCACGCCTTCCCGCTCCATCGCCATGGCGTTGTTGGGAATATGCCCTAGAGGCAATCATGTATGATGATATTTCCCATTGTATTCATAAAGTTATTAAGTAGTCCTTGTATAGACATCTGATGTGTATCATTGAATACGTGATTCAGTTGTGGAACTATGCATTCATGTTGTCTGTACTAAATATCCTTGGTCATTGAGGTTGTGCTGGACACACAACTTAGACCAATGTGAAAGTTGGCTTGATGACTCGGTTCCACTTGTCATGGGCATGGAGATGCTATTCCAACTTACACAGACTAGGCTAAAGAGTTTAGCGAGTCGGATTGACCCATATTGAGGTACAACGAACTAAGTTGTCATTTGTATATCTCAATCAATGTAATCCTTAGACCTGAGGTTGTTGCATAGTCCGAGTTGAGGATCACCGACTTAGGTTCTATCAAACGCTGATCCGTGAATCGGGCGCTTATAAAGGCGAGTTCGGTCGATCGAGAATCAAGTCGTGATGTGAATAACCAAGATGGGATTTTGCCCTCCACTTGGAGAGATATTCTGGCCCTCTCGTGAGATATGATTCGAAAGCATGGCCATGCACGACTCGGTTAAGTGTTAACCGAGGCGATCGGCTAAGAGTTAGTCGGGTGAATCACTTATCTCGGATCGAGAAGAGAGTTGGACTATTTAAGGGATGACATATATTCGCCTATAGTCTGACAAGGTATATCGTGAGGCAAAAGGGACTCAGACGTAAGTCGCATTGGAAAGGCAAAGAGCCGATGACTCTTTGGTACTTGGGAATCGGTATGTTCTGCTAGGAGCCGATGCCGATTGATCGATTGTGAGTTGGACTCAAATCGTGTCCAGGTAACCATGAGCCTGCGGGGTCACACACTTAAGAGCGGGAGCAGGTTCGGATTGGATCCGAATCATATAATCTGGTTGGGTTGGACCTAAACCAGATTAGGACTGAGTTAGTGAGTTGGACTCACGGTGACTAGTTTTATATGGGCTTTAGTGAATGGGTCCATGAGCGAGCCCACGTTCACTCCCTATATATTGGAGCAGAACCTAGAAAGGTTAATCGTTGTTGATTAGGTCATTCCATGTGTTGGAAACCCTAGCTCCACAAAGATCCAGCCATTACCGAATCTAGCGATTAGCGCCGGTGCTCCTCCTATGCGTGTGGATACCAAAGAGAGGTGCCGTCGATCGCACCAGACGATCGGATCGTGAGGATGCATCGCATCAACCGACGCGCTTCATCGCAGAATCCGCAACCGCTGCCTAGTGGTAAACCTCGTGGCTTTCTACCTCGCTAGGTCTTGGGATCACCACGTTAGAGGAAAAGTTTTGTTTTATCTGCGTGGCCCAACAAAGGTATCGAGCGATAGCTTCGGTTTTAGGTCGAGACCTCGCATATGTGATATGCGTAGGATGTAGATGAGATCTATGTGCTGTTTGGTGGTCGGTCTATGAGATAGATCGGTTTTACGAGGTTGATTGGATCAAGCATACTGGAATGGTAGATCTGATTTCCGTGATCATACTGCCGAGGTCGTGGAACGACATACCCCTACCGTCGGCTTCCGCCATCGGGTAGACCGTGACACGTAAATCCGAGCGGTGATCAAGATCAAAGAGTTTGATCGAATCGAACGATGGTGGAATCCATGTCCGGATCGTAGATGAGATCTACGTTTCGGAAAAATCGTCGGTACGCCTGCATGAGGGCGCCGCCTTCGATCCTCGCCCGCTATCCGGCTAAGCGGGACCGCCGGCTCGTCGAGCGCCTTAGATGTCGTTCAGTTTCACAACGCCCGGTAGATATTGTATCTATGCATAACTTGTTTTTGCAGGAAGTTGTGAATGGTATGGTTCATGTTCATGTGATGTATGTGTAATCCATACGTGATCTGCGAATCACGGTTTTTGTCACCAGTGGAGCCTAGGTGTCATTATTTTATTGTATAACGACCTGCGTGTGGATTCTCTATGTAATTTACTTTACTAAGCTAGTGTAGTTTTTGAGAACCGGAAGGCATGCAGGCGTTGTACATGTCGGCGACATGGAGTAAGACGGCAAGTGACAAGAGTTGGCAGTCGGATTACGGGCTTTGTGGAGATGGAGATCGCCATGAAGAGAGCCATACCATTTCACATTATAATTGCTTTATTTTGTGTTATTGTTATGTCTCAGTTTACCTCTATTAGATAGTTGGTAAAATTTTAATCCCTCAAAGAAGGTCTAGTCGGTTTTCCATGGGTGTTTGCACCATCACAAGTCGGACATTTTGGTAGTGGGCTCATAAAATTGAGGTCTGCCAATTCTTTCCGACTAGGTGGGTTCAGTCGGACTCTTCTGGAAACACTTGGTAAGCTAGGCAGTCTATCACAACGGGTTGTGGGACTCGGGAAAGGTCGGATGGGGAGGGGCATGTGATGCCACCCGTCCAATGGAGTCGCATGGGATGCGATTGACAAGGATTTGTCTACCTAGATCACTTGGCGGCTAGCGGTGATGCTAAAGCTCACTAGCCGACTTGATTATTTAGGATCTGAATCACTAAGTAACCATCGGAGGGTGTTGGTTCTAGTGGGAGCATAAAATATTAAAATGTTTAATATGCTTGCTCTTTTATGAATACATGTCTTAAGTGTGTTGCATATTTTACATTGTAGATCATGGCACCAAGTAGCGGTCACTCTCGGTTATCCGGTTTTGCGTTGAGAACCATTCTTGAGAAAGATAAACTGACGACACTAATTTTACCAACTGTATCGAAATCTGAGAATTGTTCTCAAACAAGAAAAGAAGGACCATGTCCTAGACAACCCACTTCGGATGAGCGAATGAGAATGCGATTGTCGCAGCCACCAATGCCTACCGTCGGGCTAAGGATGAGTCCACGGATATTAGGCATCTTATGCTTGCTCACATGGAACCGGACTTGCAAAAGCAGTTCGAGCATGTTGAGGCCTACGATATGATCGAAAGCCTCAAAAGTATGTTCGAGCTCGGTAGGCGAGAGGTATCAAGTCTCTCGTGCTTTGCTGAGTTGCAAGCTTAAGGATGGTGATCCAGAGTCCACATGTGATCAAAATGGTTGGTTACGTGCGGTCTGGAGAGGCTTGGCTACCCCATAAGCGAAGAGTTCGCTACGGATATAATTCTGAACTCTCTTCCTAGTGCATATGGGCAGTTCATTTGAACTACCACATGCATGGTATGGATAAGAAGCTCATGGTGCATGGGATGCTCAAGCAGTGAGGCGGATCTCAAGAAGGGCACCACCAAGTGTTGATGGTGCAGAATAAGGCTAAGTTCAAGAAGAGTTCTTGGACTAAGAAGAAGGCTAAGTCGAGGAAAGCGGGCTCGGGACCCGGTCCCAAGCGCTTCCTCGGGGACTAAGCCATCTCCTTCACCGGATCCACTTGCTTCTCGCAAGGCGGATGGCCATTGGAAGAGGAATTGCAGCAAGTACTTGGCCGACAAAGCCAAGAGTGGAGGTATGACTTCCGACTCGGTACACTTGTTTGCAATGTTATAGACATATATCTTCGATGCACCTAATAGTTCTTGGGTATATGATACCGGATCGATTATTCACATCGCAACTCGTTGGGGGTAGTAAGAACTAGGGCGTAGCAAGAGGCGAGGTTGATATTCGATCGGCAACAAAGCAAGAGTTGCTGCGTTGGAGGTCGGACGCGATGCAACTTCATTTACCTTCCGGATTCATTATGGAACTAAATAATTGTTATTATGTTCCGATTCACGGAAACATTATTTACGCTTCATGTTTGATGAGGCAAGGCTATGAGTCGAATATCAAGAATAATGGTTGTTCTTTGTATTTGAATGATATGTTTCACGGCTTTGCACCCGTCCGGGCGGGTTATTTATTTTGAATCTTGATGGTGAGTCGGTTTATAACATAAATGTTAAAAGGTTGAAACCAAATGATCTGAATATGACTTACTTTTGGCAATCGGCTTGGTCATATAAGTTGGAAAGCATGAAGAAGCTCCATGATGATGGACTCCTAACCCGTTCGACTTGGAGTCGTTGAGACATGTGAATCTTGCCTACTCGGCAAAATGACCAAGACACCTTTTGCAAAGAGTTGCGAAAGGCGTCCGACTTGTTGGGACTAGTACATAGTGATGTATGTGGACCAATGAGCACGGACCGAGGGGTGGTTATGAGTACTTCATTACCTTCGATGATTTGAGTAGGTATGGATATATCTACTTGATGAAACATAAGTCGGAAGCCTTTGAAAAGTTCAAAGAATTCGAGAAAACCAGAATCAACTCGGCAAGAAAATAAAGTTTCTTGATCGGACCGAGGCGAGTACATGAGCCATGAGTTTGATGACCATCTGAAAAGTTGTGGAATAGTTCCTCAACTTACTCCGCCAGAACGCATACAAAGGAATGGTGTTTGGAAAGGCGGAATCGGACCTTGTTGGACATGGTACGATCAATGATGAGTCAGACAGATCTGCCTTTATCATTTTGGGGTTATTGTCTAGAAAAGCAGCGTTCACACTAAACAAAGTACCATCAAAATCGGTAGAAGACACCATGAGATGTGGACAGCAAAAAGCCGAGTTTGTCTTTTCTTAAGATTTGGGGTTGTGAAGCTTTTGTCAGCGACTTGATCGGACAAGCTTACTGCCAAGTCGGATAAATGTATTTTCGTGGGGTATCCGAGGGAAACCTTGGGTTACTACTTCTACAACCGAGAAGAGGGCAAAGTGTTTGTCGCTCGGGCGGTGTCTTCCTTGAGAAAGAGTTTCTCGATCGGGGAGTAAGTGGGAGCACGGTGCAACTCAAGAAATTCGAGAGGAATCGGCTAATAGTAAATCGGCTAATGGCGAATCGGCAAAAACCTTGGAGGTTGAGCCGATCGTGGCCGAGCCGATGGCGGACACAGTACTCGAAGATCGGCAAGATTACGAAGTGTTCGTGATGTGTTCTTGTTAGGCGGTGATGAGCCAGCAAATTATTCGAGCGATGGTGGGATCGATTCGAGTCATGGCTTGGAGCCATGAGATCCGAGATAAAGTCCATGGATGAAAATCAAGTTTGGAACTTGGTTGATCGCGGTGCAAGACCCGTCAGTGCAAATGGGTCTTTAAGAAAAGCGATATGGATGGAAATGTTTCAATCTATAAAGCACGCCTTGTCGCCAAGGGGTTCCGACAAGTTCAAGGAGTTGATTACGAGACTTTCTCCGTAGCGATGCTTAAATCAGTTCGGATCATGTTAGCTATAGCGGCCTATTTCGACTATGAGATATGGCGGATGGATGTCAAAAGCGGCTTTCCTTAACGGAAAATTAACCGAGGGCGTGTATATGATACGAGGGTTTTGTCGATCCGACTAATCTTGACAAGGTATGCAAACTTCAAATCCATTTATGGGTTGAAGCAAGCATCTCGGAGTTGGAATATTCGCTTTGATGAGGTAGTCAAATCGTTTGGCTTCATCAAGAGTGATCATGATTCTTGTTTATACAAGAAGTTTAGTGGGAACAAAGTAAATTTTCTAATCTTATATGTGGATGACATACTGATTGGAAATGATGTCCAGATGTTGCAAGAAACCAAGGAATCATTGGAAAGGAGTTTCTCAATGAAAGACTTGGGTGAGGCAACATACATCCTCTAATCCGGATCTATAGAGATAGATCAAGGAGGCTCATTGGATTGAGTCGAGTACTTATTTGGACAAAGTGTTGAAAAAGTTCAACATGGAATCGTCTAAGAAGGGTTCTTACCGATGTCCCATGGTGTAAAACTTAGCAAGACTCGGTGTCCTTCGACAACCGATGAGCGAAGTAGGATGAGTGCGATTCCATATGCTTACGATTGGATCCATCATGTACGCCATGATTTGTACTAGGCGGATGTTTCCTATGCTCTAAGTGTTGTGAGCGGATACCAGGCTGATCACGGAGATCCACTTTGGACAGCGGCTAAAATATCCTAAAGTACTTGAGAAGGACTAAGGATATGTTCTTGGTTTATGGTGGTGAAGATGAACTCGGTGTAAAGGGTTACGGATGCGAGTTATCTCACCACTCGATGATTCTCGTTCGCAATCCGGATACGTGTTTATTATAAACGGAGGTCTTTGTGAGCTGGAAAAGTTCCAAGCAAGAGCGTATGCGTCTACAATGTAGGTGAGTATATTTGCCTCGGAGGCGACAAGGAAAAGCTTTGGATGAGGAATTTCCTCATGGATCTTGGTGTGGTTCGGGCTCGTCCAATCCGTTGGGCGTGTATTGTGACAACAATGGTGCTATTGCACAAGCCAAGGAACCTAGACAACACCGGAAGAACAAGCACATACTCATGCGGTACCACGATTCGCCATTCGTGGATCGGGGTGATATCAAGTTATGCAAGGTACACACGGATGCAAATATTGCGGATCCGTTGACAAAGCCGTTACCCCAAGCATGAGGCACACGAGAGCCATGGGCATTAGATGCTTAGACATGTGATGTCGGAAGATTGACTCTAGTGCAAGTGGGAGGCTGGGAATATGCCCTAGAGGCAATCATGTATGATGATATTTCCCATTGTATTCATAAAGTTATTAAGTAGTCCTTGTATAGACATCGATGTGTATCATTGAATACGTGATTCGGTTGTGGAACTATGCATTCATGTTGTCTCATACTAAATATCCTTGGTCATTGAGGTTGTCTTTGGACACAACTTAGACCAATGTGAAAGTTGGCTTGATGACTCGGTTCCACTTGTCATGGGCATGGAGATGCTATTCCAACTTACAGACTAGGCTAAAGAGTTTAGCGAGTCGGATTGACCCATATTGAGGTACAACGAACTAAGTTGTCATTTGTATATCTCAATCAATGTAATCCTTAGACCTGAGGTTGTTGCATAGTCCGAGTTGAGGATCACCGACTTAGGTTACATCAACGCTGATCCGTGAATCGGCGGTTATAAAGCGAGTTCGGGTCGATGAGAATCAAGCTGCGTGATGTGAATAACCAAGATGGGATTTTGCCCTCCACTTGGAGAGATATTCTGGGCCCTCTCGTGAGATATGATTCGAAAGCATGGCCATGCGACTCGGTTAAGTGTTAACCGAGGCGATCGGCTAAGTTAGTCGGGTGAATCACTTATCTCGGATCGAGAAGAGAGTTGGACTATTTAAGGATGACATATATTCGCCTATAGTCGACAAGGTATATCGTGAGGCAAAAGGACTCGACGTAAGTCGCATTGGAAAGGCAAAGAGCCGATGACTCTTTGGTACTTGGGAATCGGTATGTTCTGCTAGGAGCCGATGCCGATTGATCGATTGTGAGTTGGACTCAAATCGTGTCCAAGTAACCATGAGCTCTTGAGGTCACACACTTAAGAGCGGGAGCAGGTTGGATTGGATCTGAATCATATAATCTGGTTGGGTTGGACCTAAACCAGATTAGGATCGATTAGTGAGTTGGACTCACGGTGACTAGTTTTATATGGGCTTTAGTGAATGGGTCGCGGCGAAAGCCCACGTTCACTCCTATATATTGTGGAGCACGATAACCTAGAAAGGTTAATCGTTGTTGTTAGGTCATTCCATGTGTTGGAAACCCTAGCTCCACAAAGTCCGGCCGAATCGAATCTAGCGATTCGCCGGTGCTCCTCCTTATGCGTGTGGATACCAGCGGAGAGGTGTGCGATCGGCACCGAGACGATCGGATCGTGAGGACTGCACTGCATCAACTGACGCGCTTCATCAGTAATCCGCAACCGCGCGTCTAGTGGTAAACCTCGTGGCTTTCTACCTCAGCTAGGTCTTGGGATCACCACGTTAGAGGAAAAGTTTTTGTTTTATCTCTGCGTGGCCCAACAGGCGTGCACCCCCACTGGTATTCTCGGCCCCCGACCTGGCATGATTCCCAGGACTACACCGCCCAAGGACAAGATCTCCCTCAATAGTAGCAAATCGACCCCGCCTACTCACTGCCCTCAACAACATGCAGATACTTGGCAACGATTGGTGCATGGACACCGACGCCTCCTCTCATATGTCATCTGACCCTGGTAATCTTCACTCCCTCTGTCCCTCCCCTCCACAATCCGTCACCGTTGGTAATGGTGCCACTCTCCCTGTCACGCTCATAGGCTCCAAAACTCTTCAATCTGCATCCAAAAATCTTTATCTACACAACATATTATTAGTTCCTCCTATCATCAAGAATCTTATCTATGTTCGTCAATTTACAACCGACAATTATTGCTCAATTGAATTTGATCCTTTTGGTTTTTTGGTGAAGGATCTTCCCAGCAGGACCGTGATCCTCATATGTGACAGCCCTGGTCCTCTGTACACCCTATGTGACTACACCCATGCTGAAGCCCACCTCGTCACCACCTTCTATGACACCTGTCATCACCGTCTTGGACACCCAAGTCACTACACCACGACGACCCTCCATCCATCCAAGATGGTCTCCACCAATAAATCAAGACATTCTCTATGTCATGCATGTAAATTAGGCAAACATGTTAGGCTCCCGTTTCATTCTTCACAATCCACCACTAGCCGTCCGTTTGAACTCTTACATTGTGATTTATGGACCTCGCATGTTCCGAGCTCCACCGGATATGTTTATTATCTTATCATAGTTGATGATTTCTCTCATTATTTTTGGAGTTTTCCACTTCACAAAAAGTCTGATGTCTTTGCCACGTCCGTTGCATTTCATGCCTTTGTGACAACTCATTTTAAATTATCTATACTCATCCAATGTGACAATGGAAAAGAATTCGACAATCTTAAATGTAGGGTTCGCAACATAGAAAACAAAAAATTTCCTACGATGTGAACTATGTACCAAGATCTATCTACTAGATACAAACAACGGGCGGATGTATATTCGTAGAGAACATACCCTTGAAGACCGACAAAGCTTAACGAGTTCAACTCGTGGTTGATGTAGACGATCTCTTGCCGATCTCGAGATCGAGAGGAAGTCCTAGCGCCACAAATCAGCAGGCATCCGTGCTCGCACACATGTTCGAGACACCGAGCAACCTCCGCCTCCTCGCTCCAGCGATGCAGCGGAAGCACAACTCTTTCTTGCCGAATAGCCACCGGGAACATGTATCTCGCTAGTCCGAGACCATGGGGGATAAATTCTAGAGGGGGAGAGAGATCCTTCACGAGGAGGTGTGAGAGACAAGTGAGGAGGGGGGCTCCTTTTATAGGAGGAGGGGGGAACCCCAAGGGGGTGGCCGGCGCATGGGGGCTGCCCCCTTGCCCTCCCCTCTTCATGTGGGTGGACACTCCAGTCACAAATCTCCTTTAAATTCCCTCCACTCAAAAGTCCACTCAAATTCCCATTAAATTTCCACCAAATTTAATGCAAACTCTCATTAAATAAAACTCTTTTATTTTATTCAGAATTTTTTCAATTACTTTAATAACAAACATTCACAAATAACCCCTTGCTAGAATTCCATTTCACATGCATAACCACTTTATGCAATTTCACCCGAAAACCTGTTTCGGTATCTAGTGAAATAAATTCCTGCGCTTGTTCATTCTTTCGGCATGAAACTTTTGCTCCAATTGGATGTCGGTGTCTCTTAAGTGTGTCACCCTACGGTTCGTGAATAATGCGTACATGATCGAGACCTTCTCGGATCAATAATCAGAAGCGGGATCTGGAGACCCATACTGACTCCCACACATTCAACGATGACTTTCTTGTGATCGTCGGAACCTTTTACGCTAGTATCTTAATCCTTTTGTTTCGCGATATATTACATGTTCGAGATTCGATCATCGGTATCTCCATACCTAGTTTGATCTCGTTACCGACATGCACTCTTTTCTTGTTCCCGTGATATAACATTCTAGTGATCAAATCACTTGCTTGCAAGCTAACCAATGTGATATCACCGAGAGGGCCCAGAGTATATCTATCCGTCATCGGGATGAACAAATTCCACTCTCGATCCATGAGCCTGAACATAACACTTTATTAGTTCTGAATCCATCTTTATAATCACCCTGTTACGGTGTGACGTTTGATGTTATCAAGAAACTCTTCCGGTGTTAGTGATTGACATGATCTCATGGTCTAAGGATTAGGATCACTTCGTAAGTTGTTATAGCAATATAAACTCAATGACTTTGATCGTAATGATATACTTGGATGAATGTTCATCACACCATTACACTAATGTTGTGATCCGTTATTAACAACATCCAATGTCCATGATCGAAACCTTGATCATCTTGTTAATCAACGAGCTAGTTTATGAGAGAGGCATAACTAGGAACTTTACATTTGTTTATTAAACACACATGTATTAATGTTTTCGTATTAATACAATTATAGCATGCAAAATAAACATCTATCATATACTTGGAATACACATAATAAACACTTTATTATTGCCTCTCGGGGCATATTCCCTTGAGTCTCCCACTTGCACTAGAGACAATAATCTAGTTACATAGTGATAAATCTAACACCCATTGAGTTCTGGTGTTGATCATGTTCTGCTCTAGGGAGAGTTTTAGTCAACGGATCTGCTACATTGAGATCCGTATGTACTTTACAAATCTTTATATCTCCATCCTTGACATGCTCGCGGATGGAGTGAAACCGACGCTTAATATGCTTGGAATGCTTGTGAGACCTTGGTTCTTTGGCATTGGAAATGGCACCATTATTGTCACAATAGATCACCATTGGATCCAACGCGTTTGCAACCACTCCTAGTTCGGATATGAACTCCTTCATCCAAACTGCTTCCTGAGCCGCTTCTGAAGCAGCAACATATTCGGCCTCCGTTGTTGACCCCGCTACCACAGGTTGTTTGGAGCTCCTCCAACTAACCTCGCCATTCATGAGAAATATTATCCGGATTGAGACTTAGAATCATCCGGATCGGTGTCAACTAAGCGTCAACATAACACTTAGCAAGCTCTTCTTCACCTCCGTATACAAGAAACATATCCTTAGTTCTTCGTAAGTACTTAAGGATATTCTTGACCGCTATCCGATGTTAGAACACGGATCCGATTGGTACCTACTAGTCAAACTAATAGCATGTGCCACATCCGGTCTTGTACATAGCATGGCGTACATTATAGAGCCTATGGGTGAAGCATAGGGACTTTGTCCATTATCTCTCTCTTTCTTCCGGCCGGACTTTGAGTCTTACTCAATGTCTTGCCTTGCAACATAGATAAGAACCCCTTCTTACCGTCCATTTTAAACTTCTTTAAAATCTTATCAAGGTATGTACTTTGCGATAGCCCTATTAGGCGCCTAGATCTATCTCTATAGATCTTTATGCCTAATATGTATGACGCTTCACCTAGGTCCTTCATTGAAAATTTGTTGTTTAGATAACTTTTAACACTGTTTAAAATATCTATATCATTTCCGATCAATAATATGTCATCCACATATAATATCAGAAATGCCACATTGCTCCCACTCACTTTCTTGTAAATACAAGCTTCTCCATAAGTTTGGACAAATCCAAACTCTTTGATCACCTCATCAAAGCGGAGATTCCAACTTCGTGATGCTTGCTTCAATACATAGATGGATCGCTGAAGCTTGCACACCTTGTTAGCATCCTTAGGATCGACAAAACCCTTTGGTTGTATCATATACAACTCTTCTTCAATATTACCATTGAGAAACGTGGTTTTGACATCCATCTTCCATATCTCATAATCGAAATATGCAGCAATTGCTAACATAATCCTAACTGACTTTAGCATCGCTACGGGAGATAATGTCTCATCGTAGTCAACTCCTTGAATTTGTCGAAACCCCTTTGCGATAAGTCGAGCTTTATAGATGGTCACATTACCATCAGCATCAGTTTTCCTTTTGAAAATCCATTTGTTCTCCATGGCCTTTCGGTCGTGAGGTAATTCCACCAAGTTCCAAACTTGATTTTCATACATGGATTCCATCTCGGATTTCATGGCTTCTAACCATTTGTTGGAATCCGGGCTCATCATCGCTTCTTCATATGTCGCAGGGTCATCATTTTCATCAACCATGAAATTCATGACAGTTTCCGTCTGACTCGGGGCTGCAGCGTCTGCTTGACTGCGAGGTTCGGTAGTACTCTCTTCGGAGTTTCATGATCATTATCATTAGTTCCTCTTCAACAGTGGAGCCAACTCCGGAACAACTTCCGGTACTGCGCTACTCGCCATACTTTGAAGAGATGGTTCAACAACCTCTTGAGTTCTACCTTGACTACTCACACCTTTCGCGAGAAACTCTTTCTCTAGAAAGGATCCATTCTTAACAACAAAACCTTGCCCTCGGATCTGTGATAGAAGGAATACCCAATAGTTTCCTTAGGGTATCCTATGAAGACGCATTTTTCCGCTTTGGGTTCGAGTTTATCCGGTTGAAGTTTCTTCACATAAACATCGCATCCCCAAACTTTAAGAAAAGACAGCTTAGGTTTGTTTCGAAACCACAATTCTTACGGCGTCTTTTCAAAGGATTTAGATGGTGCCCGATTTAAAGTGAATGCAGCAGTTTCTAGTGCATAACCCCAAAATGACAACGACAAGTCTGTCAGAGACATCATAGATCGGACCATATCTAATAAAGCGATTCTGACGTTCGACACACCATTTATTTGTGGTGTTCGGTGGCGTGAGTTGTGAAATAATTCCACACTCTTTCATGTGAGTGCTAAACTCGTAACTTAGATACTCACCTCCACGGTCAGACCGTAGAAATTTGATCTTTCTATTACGATGATTTTCCACTTCATTCTAAAATTCCTTAAACTTTTCAAAGGTTTCAGACTTGTGTTTCATCAAGTAGATATAACCGTATCTACTCAAATCATCCGTGAAAGTAACAAAATAACGATATCCACCTCGCGCCGACACACTCATTGGACCACATACATCAGAATGTATAATTTCCAATAAATCATTGTCCGTTCCATTGAACCGGAAAACGGCGTTCTAGTCATCTTGCCCATAAGGCATGGCTCACATGTATCAAATGATTCAAAATCAAATGATTCCAAAAGTCCATCCGAATGGAGCTTCTTCATGCGTTTAACGCCAATATGACCTAGAGGGCAGTGCCACATATATGCGGATATATCATCATTAAGTTTAATCCTTTTAGCATCAACATTATGAATATGTGTAACATTATCATCGAGATATAATAGAAATAAACCATTCATCATCGGTGCATGACCATAAAAGGTTTCATTCATATAAATGGAACAACCATTGTTCTCGGTTTAAATGAATAACCACTTCGCATCAAACACGATCCGGATAGAATGTTCATGCTCGTGAGCATCGGATAACAATTATTCAAGTTTATAACTAATCCGGCGGCAAGTGGAGGCAGCGTTCGCGGCGATCACATCAACGCTTGATCCATTGCCGACGCATCTTGACCTCACCCTTGCTAGCGGTCGCTTGTTCCATGACCCACGATTCGAGTTACAAATATTAGCAAGCGACGGTATCAAATACCGGTGCTCTGCGAGCACTAGTCAAGTACACATCAATAACATGTATATCATATATACCTTTGTTTGCCTTGCGGCCTTCTTATGCGCTAGATACTTGGGGCGATTGCGCTTCCGATGGCTAGTCCCCTTACAATAGTAGCACTTTTCGGTCGGACTTAGGTCCAACCGGGGTTTCTTTTCGAACGCACGGGCTTGCCGCCCTTACTACCCTTCCGTTTTCCTTCTTGTCTTTCTTGAAACCGGTGTTCCTATTGATCATCAACACTTGATGTTCCTTTTTGATCTCCACTTCTGCGATTTTAAGCATTGTGAAGCTCGGAGAGACTTCTTCATGCCTTGCATATTATAGTTCATCACGAAGCTCTTATAGCTAGGTGGCGGGCTGAGAACCACGATGGATGCCTAAGTCAATGGGAATCGATATTCCCAAGGACATAAGCTTATCGGCGTAACCCGACATCTTGAGGACATGCTCACTAATGCAGTGCTCTTCCATCATCTTGACTAAAGAACTTTTACGAGCGTTGTAGCTCTCTGACATGTGTGTCGAAAATCATTTTCAACTCACCCATTGTATCAAATGCATTGCCGTTTTAAACGCTTTGAAGTTCGGCTCTATCCCATACAATATGCCGCAATGAACTAAGTTGTGGTCCTCTGCGAGTCGATAGACATTCTTCTCCTCGTCGGGGCATCATCTAAAGGTGGGGGCCTAACGGCGCTTCTAGCACATATTGCTTTTTGTGCGTGAGAGGAGAATCCTCAAATTCATGGCCCATTCGGTAAAGTTGCTACCGTTCGTTGCAAGTTTCTCTTTCTCCATGAACACATTGAAATTAAAAGCGGTGGTGCCATCTACAGAATTTGTAAAGTTTAGACTAAGTGTATGATAGATTGAGTTCAACTAATCCATATTACGAATGAACTCCCACTCAAAAGCGACATCCCTCGTGCCTTTTGGTGATTACATGAACCAAATCCACTACACCAAGTCCGATCATCACGTGAGTCGTGTAGCTTCAAAGCGAGCATAAAATGGGCATCATATCAACTATATGACTCATGCTTAACCTTTCGTCCGTGTTAGGCCATGTGCATACATGCTAGGCTCGCCAAGTTAGAACCTTAGTATTTGCGTGTGTAGCTTTTACACCGAAATGGTCGTGGATCCAAGAACACCCGATCATCACGTGATGTCTTGGAGCGACGAAGACATAATAGGTGCATACTAAAGGAAGAACACATTATTATCTTGATATTTAAAAGAGGGATCATCTTATTATGCTAACAAAGCGCTAAACAAGCAATATAAGATGCAATCAAACATCACATGTTTATTAGTGAAATGATATGGTTCCCGCAAATGATATCTATCATGTGCATCGTGGTATGATCACTATCATACCTATATGTGTAAATCCAAGGTCTATGGAGTTTACACGCTATGTGTGTTGTAAGAGTATCATCTCATACTTCTACTTACAACACTACCATATCATAACACTAGCCCAGCAAAAATCTAAACTAGACACCTCTAATTTATCCATTGCAAGTTTTACGTGGCTTAGGGCTTTCGAGATAGAACCGTTCTTACCTACGAACATGAACCACAACGAGGATAACCAAATTGTTGACAACTCGCTTGCAAAATAGATATTGACTATAGTAGGAGAGACAGACACCCGCTATCCACTTATGCAAACTAGTTGCATGTCAAGCGTGGAACAGGTCTCATGTGCGAGGACATGTAAAGTTTGTCCGGGCCGCTTCATCCCACTATGCCACCAATATACAAAATTACAACAAAGGAGCAACAACATGATCATCATCGCCGACATACTCATATGTGTACTACCCGTGTAAAGTATCTACGCATAGATCCGGCTCTGATACCATTGTAGAGTTCGCAGCATAGAAAACAAAAATTTTCCTACGATGTGAACTATGTACCAAGATCTATCTACTAGATACAAACAACGGGCTGATGTATATTCGTAGAGAACATACCCTCGAAGACCGACAAAGCTTAACGAGTTCAACTCGTGGTTGATGTAGACGATCTCTTGCCGATCTCAAGATCGAGAGGAAGTCCTAGCGCCGCAAATCAGCGAGCATCCGTGCTCACACATGTTCGAGACCGAGCAACCTCCGCCTCCTCGCTCCAGCGATGCGGCGGAAGCACAACTCTTTCTTGCCGAATAGCCACGGGAACATGTATCTCGCTAGTCGAGACCATGGGGATAAATTCTAGAGGGGAAAAGATCCTTCACGAGGAGGTGTGAGAGACAAGTGAGGAGGGGCTCCTTTTATAGGAGGAGGGAACCCCAAGGGGTGGCAGGCGCATGGGGCTGCCCCTGCCCTCCCTCTTCATGTGGGTGGACACTCCAGTCACAAATCTCCTTTAAATTCCCTCCACTCAAAAGTCCTCAAATTCCCATTAAATTTCCACCAAATTTAATGCAAACTCTCATTAAATAAAACTCTTTTATTTTATTCAGAATTTTGTCAATTACTTTAATGACAAACATTCACAAATAACCCCTTGCTATAATTCCATTTCACATGCATAACCACTTTATGCAATTTCACCGAAAACTTTGTTTCGGTATCTAGTGAAATAAATTCCTGCGCTTGTTCATTCTTTCGGCATGAAACTTTTGCTCCAATTGGATGTCGGTGTCTCTTAAGTGTGTCACCCTACGGTTCGTGAATAATGCGGACATGATTGAGACCCCTCTCGGATCAATAATCAGAAGCGGTATCTGGAGACCCATACTGACTCCCACACATTCAACGATGACTTTCTTGTGATCGTCGGAACCTTTTACGCTAGTATCTTAATCCTTTTGTTTCACGATATATTACATGTCCGAGATTCGATCATCGGTATCTCCATACCTAGTTTGATCTCGTTACTGACATGCACTCTTTTCTCGTTCCCGTGATATAACATTCTAGTGATCAAATCACTTGCTTGCAAGCTAACCAATGTGATATCACCGAGAGGGCCCAGAGTATATCTATCCGTCATCGGGATGAAGAAATTCCACTCTCGATCCATGAGCCTGAACATAACACTTTATTAGTTCTGAATCCATCTTTATAATCACCCTGTTACGGTGTGACGTTTGAGGTTATCAAGAAACTCTTCCGGTGTTAGTGATTGACATGATCTCATGGTCTAAGGATTAGGATCACTTCGTAAGTTGTTATAGCAATATAAACTCAACGACTTTGATCGTAATTCTATACTTCGGATGAATGTTCAATACACCATTACACTAATGTTGTGATCCCGTTATTAACAACATCCAATGTCCATGATCAGGAAACCTTGATCATCTTGTTAATCAACGAGCTAGTTTATGAGAGAGGCATAACTAGGAACTTTCTGTTTGTTTATTAAACACACATGTATTAATGTTTCCGTATTAATACAATTATAGCATGCAAAATAAACATCTATCATATACTTGGAATACACATAATAAACACTTTATTATTGACTCTCAGGGCATATTCCCTTCATTAAACTCAACGAGTTCTTCACCAAACATGGCACACTCTTTCGATTCTCCTGTCCATACACTTCTCAACAAAATGGCAAAGCTGAACGCTCCATTCGCACAATCAACGATGTCATACGATCACTTCTCTTTCAAGCCTCAATGCCATCCAACCTATGGGCAGAAGCCCTCCACACTGCTACATAACTCCTTAATATTCGTCCCTCTGCAGCCCTACAACACAACACACCACACTTCATTCTCTATGGCGTACACCCTACCTATGACCACCTACGTATGTTCGGATGCCTATGCTATGCGAACACCCCCTCCACATCCGATCACAAGCTCGCTCCTTGCTCAACCGGATGTGTCTTTCTTGGCTACCATCCTTGACACAAAGGATATCACTGCTTAGATCTTCTCACTCGTCTAATCCTAATCTCCCGACACGTTAATTTCGATGAATCCACCTTCCCATATGCCACTACCACCACACCATCCCCACAAACCAACCTAGACATCTTAGACCCGCCTATCTTCGATGTCACGCACACCCCAGCCATTCTTTCTAGCATTCAAACTTCCCCTGAAAACACCGTCCAGATTCCTGCTGCGGCAGGCAAAACCACTATAATCACTACCGCAGCACACAACACCCTTGTCGTGGCAGCCAAAACGGCCCGTTTTTCTGCCGCGGCAAACAACTCTGCCATCGCTGCTGCCACTGCTTTTTCTCCTGTGATCAACATACCCTCGCCACCATCACCACCAACTCCCATACCCGACCCTCCTCCTCCTACTCACCGCACCCGTAGCACTACAGGACGGTTACCTGGACCACCGACCAAACTAAATCTCTCTATGATTGCTCAATCCCCTATTCCTCACAACTACTTAACAAACCTCCGTGACACTTCTTGGCGCCTCGCTATGCAGGAGGAGTATGATGCCATCATGGCAAATGGCACCTGGACTCTTGTTCCTCCCCCTCCGGGTGCTAATATTGTTAGTGGCAAATGGATCTTTCGCCACAAATATAATGCTGATGGTTCTCTCTCTTGTCACAAAGCACGATGGGTTGTTCGTGGCTTCACACATCAGACGGGCATAGACTTTGATGAAACTTTTAGTCCGGTCGTCAAACCGGCAACCATCCGCATCGTTCTCTCCTTAGCCCTTTATCACAAATGGCCCATCCATCAGCTCCACGTCAAAAATGCCTTCTTACATGGCAACCTCGATGAGGAAGTCTTCAGTCAACAACCATATGGATTTGTTGATCCATATCGTCCAAATCACGTTTGTCGCCTTCTCAAGTCCCTCTATGGTCTCAAGCAAGCACCTAGGGCCTGGTTCCAACGCTTTGCAGCTTTTGCTAAGTCTATTGGTTTTTCTGAATCCAAATATGATGCCTCTCTCTTCATCTTTCACTCAGGGTCCAACACAACCTATCTTCTCTTGTATGTCGACGATATCATTCTCACTGCTTCCACACTCCCATTCTTACTGTAACCTTTTCTATTTTCTTTCAAACTCAGTTCTGTACCTAGTTTCAAAAATCAATCGAGCTCGATTCAGTGACCAAATTGCATGAAACCAATTTTGTTATAAAGATATTGAAATGCTTAATCCAATCCCGTTGGATTCAAATCATTTGGATCTGTAGATCAAGCTTGGTAAAAATAACAAGGCAGAAGCTTTTCTGCATTCAAACATTTTTCAAATTTCAACCATAATAGCTTTTGAGTTGATTCCAACTCTCAAAAATCACATTTGATCATATCTTTTAGAATATATAAAAACATATGGGTTTACTTACAGAAATAATGTTCAGGTAATAAAAGAATGCCACATAGGCATTTCTAGTCACTTATTTTATTTAAAATAAAAGGTTAAACCTTATTAAATTGTGACACCACTTTAAATCACATTCTCATGTCTTTGAAATATGTGGTGATGACATGTGTCAACATTATCCCATGTTTGAGTTGGAGAATATTAAATCTTAAGTAGTTTTTCAATGAGTAGAAATTACTTTTCTAAAAATAAAATAAATAAGACAAATGCTTTAATCTTGTAATGTTAGTGATGATGCTAGATCATCTATATAACCCTTTTGTGTGATGATTGAAAGTATTTAAGTATCATTTGGTGATTGTGTACCTCGTATTTATTTATAGACGCTAGTACCAACCAAGGATACGAGGAGGAAGGAGGATACTACGAAGAAGAAGCCGAGGAGAACTTCAACCACTGTTCTGCACAAGGAAAGCTAACACTTGCAAGATACTATACTTTAGCAAGCCTTACTAATCAAGTTGACCTATGCAAGCTAATACTTGCTTGTTACCATGCCAACTATATGCCTTAAGCATATGTGATTATTCTCACTTGTGTGGCATCCCGCAAAACCACTACTAGAAAATCGCGTTGAATTTGTGCATTGCATCGTCATCATCATACATTGTTTGCATAAAACTATTTTCGAAAACCCCGATTTGTTTTCCAAACGCCCCATCTTATTCAAACACCGAAAATCTGGGTCGCCGGAATATTTTGTTTTGCCGAATTCGGTTGCAAAAACGTTGTTGGAAATAAATAAAATATTACATTAATTTTAAGCGGGGACGATCGAGCAGACGTCGACCCGACAGCCCCGTGTTTCATCGGTTCCCCCAGCCCTACCCTAATCCTAAGTCTACCCAATCTACCCTCTCCCCCTCACCTCACTCCCACCTATCGGACCGCCACATCACCCTTGCCCACCTCACCCACTCGAACACGCCACATGGCCCTCTCTCTCCTCCTCCCCACCTGGCCACACACTCCCCTCACCCACACACACAACCACACACGCCACCGCAGCCACCTCCCCACACCCGATCCCACTCACTTGGCCCCCACCTCCCTCTGCCCACCCTTGGCCAGCCAGCTGACCCAACAAGACACCGCATGCCGGACCCTCTCCACTTGCAGCCCCATGGGACCCACCCACCCCCACGCCCGCGTCCTGTTCTTATCCTACCTCCCTCCCTCACGCCTCTCCAGCCCAGCTCGTCCCTCTCTCCCTGCAGCGGCACCAGCCTTGGCAGCTCAACGCCAGCCACCGCCTCCGCCCCACAAGTTTCTCGTCGGGCCTCCCGCCGCCCGCTGCCCCGCGCGCCCCGCCTGCCGCCTCCGCCGCGCGCCCTCGCCTCAGCCTCTCCTCTTCCCGTTCCTCGAGCTCCCTCTCCTCATGCCTTGGCCTTGTGCCGCTTCGCCCGCCTCCGCTGCCTTCGCCTCCGTCACCTTTGCGCCTAGCCCCAACCATCGACGCCTCGCCTCCCTCATGACCGCACCCCGAGCCGGCTCGCCTCTTGCCCAGCCACCTCACCGCCACCGTCGCCCGCCTCCGGTCCCCTCCCTCGTCTGCCTCATGGGCTGCTTCCTCCTCCCGTCGCCCGGTCCGCCCCGTCGACCAGCGCGCTCACGTCCCTTCGCTGCGCCTTCCCGTCGCCCGACCTCGCCGTGGCCCGCTCAGCGCGGCCCCTCTACCAGCTCGCCCCGGACCCACTGCCCGCCCCAGTCGCCTCGAGCTCGCCGTCCGCCCCTGCGGTGTTCCGGCCGCCCCTGCGTTGGTGCTCGTGTGTGTTGTACCAGAGGCCGAACCCGAAGGCCTCCGACAGGGACCCACAAGATCTGCTTCCTGGACGCGCCATGGTTGCGGTAGAACCCTCAACGCCCAGTCCACCTCCCGAACCCTGGAGGAACCAACGAGAAACGCCCTTCCGCCGAGATCTTCCGAAGGCCGGTCCCCGAAACCCGCGGGACCTTGTTGCCGACGACACGGAGCCCCGAGTTCGTCATCACGGGCACGTGGAGCCACACCCCAAGATCTTCAGAAAGGAACAACAAGTACCTCGGAAAAACCAAGATCTCCCCGTGCCGGAACCCGAGTCTACCACCGACAACGGAAACCGTGGAACCGACAAGATCTTCGACACGACACCCGAAGACGGCGAAGTCCACCCCCAAGACCTTCTCCTCGGACCCCGGTGACCCCATGATCTTCGCCCTCAGACAACAAGGCCGTTGGAATGAAATCGACAAGTTCTGCTTCATGGGCACGGAGCACCAAGGTCGCCTCACGGAATCCGGCGAGCCTTGACCGACAAGATCGGCACGACGACAAGAACGGCATCGGCGGAAGAAGCCGATGCTTACGACAACCCAAGTTCGCCCCGGACACGAGACCCGATGCGACAAGATCTGCCCGATCGAGAACGTTCCGCCGAGACCAATCCGTGAACCACGGACCCGAGACGGACCACAGACCTGTCGAACCCGAACCCGAACCCCAAGATCGTCGAGACCCTAATGTGAACCTTCCGAAACCCTATTTCATAGCATAATAACAATTGTTATATTAATCATTCATCTCGCAGGCATATCTGTGGTTTGGGGGCCTTATGCCGATTCACCTAATAATTAAATATGGGACCCATATGCGGCAAATCTAGTCTCATATCGGCCTCATTTAAACTTGTGTAGCGAATCGGTATCTTATCTTGCCTTGTTAAACAACATTTAATATGCGGGGTAGCTAAATAACATGAACCACCTAATTAATTGTCGGGACCCCGGTTCCGCTTAACTTGACCTAATTGCATCGCACTTTGCCATGCCATACATCATACATGCATCATGCCGATCTTCTGCCGTGTATTAAATATTATCCGGTGTTTCTTCTAGTGTTTTGCTTCTTCGCGGATAAGGCCGTTGAGTTGATGTGAGCTTACCGATCTTGGTTGAACCTTGACAATGTTTTCGGTGAGCATCTCCCCTTTCTACCTATCTTACTTTTATGGTCTTTATTCCTCTTGTTGATCTGTTGCTATACTGTTGCGATGCTTTAGTTTCCGTACCGTGATATTCCACGCCTTATATTGCCTTGGACACATCCTATTACATTGTTTGGTAGATAGTTGGACTTACGCGTCATAGTTGCTTGCTCAAGTGCTAATGTGTAAATCATATACCCACGATTCTTGATGCTTTGCCGCATGTTGATGTTGGAGATGATTCTAGTTTTACTTATTGTTCACTTTAATTTCTGTTTAACAACTAAAATTGAAATAAGCGAGGCATCGGTGGGTGATAGATAATATTTGGTTTCGAGCAGCCACTTGTGTCCCGTAAGGCCCGAGTACTTGATACTGTTCCTTGATTTATCGCTATCCACATCCAAGGTATATGGGACCCCGAGCGAGCTTGATTCATTCTTATTTCTTGGGGCCACAAACTAGTTTGAGGTTTTATTTACGATCCTGTACTTATGCCATGTTTACCGCTTTATTTACGATTGTGCGAGAGAACCTTTGTCTTGTTTAGGGCGGACACAATTCCGCGGTGTCGACAAGCCCAGCCACACTTTCGGGTTCCCAGTCGTTCACAGCCGTCCACCCAAACCTTGAGGCCGTCTCGGAGCTTGCTTACTCCGTTGCGGATTCTACTTAAGGGGTGGCCCCCTGAAATATTTCTGAATCCTGTGATTTGTTTGTCGTGAAGGCCTCGTTGGGTTTTGATTTGGTTTTTCCGAGGCTGATCGAGTGTGTGTTGCTATTGGTGCACCCGGCGGGTAAAACTTTCCGAAAGCCGTGTCCATGGATATGGGCGACTTGGAGCACGATGTCTCGATCATAGACAAGCATAACTAAAGTTCTTGCTATAAATTTGACTTATAATGACTAGTAATCAGCTTCACTATAATGGAATGGCTAATTAATACGCCCACAATTGCTTGTTTGGTTGTCGCTTGCGACAATTGTACCGACTAGTAAATCTTGCAACTTCTAGCGGAATGGTGAATAAAAGTACCAACAAGCTGGGTTTGGGGTTATCTCATGATAAATGTATCGACTAGTAAGTGTTGCCACTATCACGGAATGGTTAACTAAAAGTGCCCTTGCTTACTTTATCGGGACGATTATCTAAACGAATAGTAAAGTGTCAACTATAATCGAATAAATAAAGCGCCAGCTGTGAGTTCCTCGGTTGACTTCCTCGTTTGGTCTCGAGGAAACACCGGGATGGGTTTGTTTGGTGTTAGCTTCAGTTGGATCCGAATAGGTCATTCTCACCTCTCTCGATAACCGCCATTGTATCGAGTCTCTATAGGTTGTTTAGTGCATCTTGCCGCCGCTCGATCCACCATACCTATGTGGCGAGGACCGCGAATTCTAGCCTCGCCGTGTCTTGGCCTCGATCTTGGCGCTCCTCTTTGTTTCTGCTTGCCCTTTGTCGGCACCTTTTGTTTACGCAGGTTTGAGTTCGACGTTAGCGAGGTTACCCTTCCGGCTTGGCACAGGCGGGGTTATGGGCGCCATTGGTTATTCTTGAGGCTCTTAGCCCCATTTGCATCTTGTCCGTAGCGACGCTCTATCGTTTTCAAGGTGATTTGGATCTTTGTATATTATATTTGTATTCTTGACTCATGGGTCGTGTTATATATCTCTACGTGGGTCCCATCGAGGACTGTTGTGTAATGTTATTACTTCGTTTCCACCCGCGAAAGTGCTGGTGAGCACCTTTGAATCGTTTCTATGCGGGTTTGGCGAATTTTGCTCAAACTTGCATAGGTCGAGGGTGTTCTGAGTGGTATCAGAGCTCAGCAATTGCGATACCCCACAAGTCCAGCCTATAGGATAACCTAGCTAACGGCCGAGGTAGAGTGTCAAAACTATTTTGCAAAATCGGTTGGATAGTTCTGAATAGGTCTGATTTTACTCCTTACCCCTCTGCTGTTCTCCTCTTACCTCTACGTGTTTCGAATCCGCTCTCTTCTCTCTCTTCGAGTCCAGGATTTCTCGTGGTTGGGTTTCCGTCGTACCTTCAGGGTTTCGCTTCCCCTTTGTTAACGGTGTTCTACCATCCGGTGTTCCAGCTGCCTGAGGAATCCGTCCACTGCGGTACCATTCTTTGTTCTTTGTTTGTGCCTTCCGGTGTTTTCCGACGTGACGACATCCTCTATGCCAGATCCGATGCAGAGTCTGCATCACTCCGTTGTTCCGAACCTCGCTTGTCGAGACCTTCAGTCTAATTCCGAGAGTTGGTTGCATAATCCGCCTATTCGTGTGCAGAGTAATGGTTTGGGTGCGCGATGGACTGATCACCATCCGACTACTCTTATCATTCGCTCTTGTACATCGAATCAGTGGATCCAGCGATTTTATTCCGTCCCCGGAAGTTAGAGGTGGCTTTATTTGTTGATACCTCTACCTTCGCCCTTTTGTTTCCGGAGTGTTCTCCCGACGATCACGGACAACAACCCTTGTTAGTGGTGTCGCGAGGATCTACACGATGCGAGAAGATTCGCACCGCCCTTCCTTCCCGGTACCATGAGGCGGATCTCGAGGCGAGATCCATTGTTAGTGGTGTCGGTGTGGCATCCCGCAAAACCACTACTAGAAAATCGCGTTGAATTTGTGCATTGCATCGTCATCATACATTGTTTGCATAAAACTATTTTGAAAACCCGATTTGTTTTCCAAGCCCCATCTTATTCAAACACCGAAAATCTGGGTCGCCGGAATATTTTGTTTTGCCGAATTCGGTTGCAAAAACGTTGTTGGAAATAAATAAAATATTACATTAATTTTAAGCGATAGCGAACGCGATCGACCCGAGCGCCCAGGTTTTCATCGGTTCCCCACCCCTACCCTAATCCTAAGTCTGCAATCTACCTCTCCCTCCACCTCACTCCCACCTATCAGGACACGCCACATCACCCTTGTCCACCCCTCAGCCACTCAGAACCTGCCACATGGCCCTCTCTCTCTCCTCACCTGGCCACACTCCCCACCCCACACACACAACACCACACACGCACCGCCTGGACCACCTCCCACCCGATCCCACACCGCTGGCCCCCCACCTCCCTCGGCCCACCCTGGCGAGCCAGGCGACCCGCTGCACCGCATGCACCCGGACCCTCTCCACCAACCGCGCCCGGGCCACCATGGACCCACCCACGCCCACGCGTCCTGTTCTTCTCCTACCTCCTCCCTCACGCCTTTCGTTCAGCCCCTTGCCCGCTCGTCCCTCTCCTCTGCAGCAGCCACCGGCCTTGACTCGGCCGCCGGCCACCGCCTCCCATGGCGCCCACAAGTTTCCTCGCGGGCCTCCCGCCCGCTTCGGCCCGCTCGCGCCCCCCCTGTGCCGCCTCCGCCCGCCCGCGCCCTCGCCTCCAGCTCTCCTCTTCCCGCCCTCGAGCGGCTCCCTCTCCTCATGTAGCCTTCAGCCTCCTCCGCCGCTCGCCTCCGTCACCTTAGCTCCCCAACCATCGACGCCCTCCCTCCTCATGACCTCCCGGCAGCCCCTCGCCTCTGCCCACCGCCTCACCCGCCGTCAGCCCGCCTCCGGTCGTCCGCCTCCCTCCGTGCCTCATGCCCGCCGTTTCCTCCTCCGTCGCCGGTCCTTGTCGACCCCGCCTCACCGTCCCTTCATTGCGCCTTCCCCGTCGCCACCGACCTCCGCCGGCAGCCGCTCCGCCCGCGGCCCCCTCTACCCCGGCTCGCCCCAGACCCCTGCTCGCCGCCCCCACCGTCTGCCTCGAGCTCGCCGTCCCGCCCCTGCAGTGTTCGTCGCCCGACCCGCCCCTGCGTTGGTGCTCGTGTGTGTTGTACGGAGGCGAACCGAAGGCCTCAAGCGAGGACCCACAAGATCGCTTCTGGGCCAGCGCCATGGTTGCGGTAGAACCCTCAACGCCCGATCCACCTCCCGAACCTGGAGGAACCAACGAAAGCCCTTCCGCCGAGATCTTCCGAAGGCCGGTCCCCGAAACCCGCGGGACCTTGTTGCCGACGACACGGAGCCCCGAGTTCGTCATCACGGGCACGTGGAGCCACACCCCAAGATCTTCAGAAAGGAACAACAAGTACCTCGGAAAAACCAAGATCTCCCGTCTGGAACCCGATGCGCCAAACAAGCGAAACTGGGCAAACAAGATCTTCGACACGACACCCGAAGACGGCGAAGTCCACCCCCAAGACCTTCTCCTCGGACCCCGGTGACCCCATGATCTTCGCCCTCAGACAACAAGGCCGTTGGAATGAAATCGACAAGTTCTGCTTCATGGGCACGGAGCACCAAGGTCGCCTCACGGAATCCGAAGCGCAGACCCGACAAGATCGGCACGACGACAAGAACGGCATCGGCCCGGAAGAAGCCGATGCGCCCGACATCCAAGTTACGCCCGGACACGAGACCCCGATCGACAAGATCGCCCGATCGAAACGTTCCCGCGAGACCAATCCGTCGAACCACGGACCGGACCACGGACCTGTCGAACCCTGGAACCCCAAGATCGTCGAGACCCTAATGTGTGAACCTTCCCGAAACCCTATTTCATAGCATAATAACAACTGTTGCATATTAATCATTCATCTCGCAGGCATATCTGTGGTTTGGGGGCCTTATGCCGATTCACCTAATAATTAAATATGGGACCCATATGCGGCAAATCTAGTCTCATATCGGCCTCATTTAAACTTGTGTAGCGAATCGGTATCTTATCTTGCCTTGTTAAACAACATTTAATATGCGGGGTAGCTAAATAACATGAACCACCTAATTAATTGTCGGGACCCCGGTTCCGCTTAACTTGACCTAATTGCATCGCACTTTGCCATGCCATACATCATACATGCATCATGCCGATCTTCTGCCGTGTATTAAATATTATCCGGTGTTTCTTCTAGTGTTTTGCTTCTTCGCGGATAAGGCCGTTGAGTTGATGTGAGCTTCGCCCCGATCTTCGGTTGAACCTTCGACAATGTTTTCAGGCGAGGATCTCCCCCTTTCTACCTATCTTACTTTTATGGTCTTTATTCCCTCTTGTTGATCTGTTGCTATCTGTGTTGCGATGCTTTAGTTTCCGTACCCGTGATATTCCCTGCAGCCTTATATTGCCTTAGACACATCCTATTACCTGTTGTTTGGTAGATAGTTGGACTTGCGCGTCATAGTTGCTTGCTCAAGTGCTAATGTGCGTCGTCATATGCCACAGTTGCTGATGCTTTGCCGCATGTTGATGTTGGAGATGATTCTAGTTTTACTTATTGTTCACTTTAATTTCTGTTTAACAACTAAAATTGAAATAAGCAGAGGCATCGGTGGGTGATAGATAATATTTGGTTTCCGAACGCCCACTTGTGTCCCGTAAGGCCCAGTACTTGATACATTCCTTGATTTATCGCGCTATCCACATCCGGAGGTATATGGGACCCCGAGCGAGCTTGATTCATTCTTATTTCTTGGGGCCACAAACTAGTTTGAGGTTTTATTTACGATCTTGTACTTATGCCATGTTTACCGCTTTATTTACGATTGTGCGAGGAGCACACTGTACTGTTTAGGAGCGGGACACGATTCATGATGTCGACAAGCCCAGCCACTTCGGTTCCCGGTCGTTCTGAGTCCACCCAAACCTTGAGGCCGTCTCGGAGCTTGCTTACTCCGTTGCGGATTCTACTTAAGGGGTGGCCCCCTGAAATATTTCTGAATCCTGTGATTTCTTTGTCGTGAAGGCCTCGTTGGGTTTTGATTTGGTTTTCGAGGCTGATCGAGTGTGTGTTGCTATTGGTGCACCCGGGTAAAACTTTCTCAAAGCCGTGTCGCGGATATGGACGACTTGGAGCCTGATATCTCGATCATAGACAAGCATAACTAAAGTTCTTGCTATAAATTTGACTTATAATGACTAGTAATCAGCTTCACTATAATGGAATGGCTAATTAATCTGCCCACAATTGCTTGTTTGGTTGTCGCTTGCGACAATTGTACTGACTAGTAAATCTTGCAACTACAATGGAATGGCTGAATAAAAGTACCAACAACTTTGGGTTTTGGGTTATCTCATGATAAATGTATCGACTAGTAAGTGTTGCCACTATCACGGAATGGTTAACTAAAGTGCCCATTGCTTACTTTATCGGGCGATTATCTAAACTGAATAGTAAAGTGTCGCAACTATAAGCGAATAAATAAAGCGCCAACCGTGTGAGTTCCTCGGTTGACTTCCTCGTTTGGTCTCGAGAAACACCGGGATGGGTTTGTTTGGTGTTAGCTTCGAGTTGGATCCGAATAGGTCATTCTCACCTCTCTCGATAACCGGTTGTATCGAGTCTCTATAGGTTGTTTAGTGCATCTTTTGCTGCTCGATCCACCATACCTATGTGGCGAGGACCGCCATTCTAGCCTCGCTGTATGGCCTCGATCTTGGCGCTCCTCTTTGTTTTTCGCTTCGCCCTTTGTCGGCACCCCTTTTGTTTACGGGTTTGAGTTCGGCGCGTTAGCGAGGTTACCCTTCCGGCTTCAGGCGGGGTTATGGGCGCCATTGGTTATTCTTCGGGCTCTTAGCCCCATTTGCATCTTGTCCGTAGTGGACGCTCTATCGTTTCAAGGTGATTTGGATCTTTGTATATTATATTTGTATTCTTGACTCATGAATTATTTGTTATATATACATTACGTGGGTCCCATCGAGGACTGTTGTGTAATGTTATTACGTTTTCCACCATACGAAAGTGCCTGGTGGGCACCTTTGAATCGTTTCTATGCGGGTTTGGCGAATTTTGCTCAAACTTGCATAGGTCCGATTCTGAGGGTGTTACAACTTGATAACCCAATCCTAGTTTTACTTGCAAGCTTTCTACTTTATTTCTTTATCAAAGCTATTTCTTAGAGTTTATTTAAGTGACTTTTAGATTCTAGGAGGATAATTGAAGGTTGCATAAAGAGCATTAAATTTGGCCTAAGCTAGATAATCTTGATGTCATCCTAAGGCATGAGATTGAACTTAGCTAATCCCCACTTGTTTACCACCCCTCATTAGTACTCACCCCACTTGTAGATGCTAGTGCTAAGCATAAAACCTGATCAACTTTAGATGGGAATACTTGGTGGAAAATGGTTATGAAAACCTTAGAATGATGAGTCATTCTACTGAGATGTTTTGACATGTGTTTCCGAACACCATATGATTTGGAGGATGAAAATGTTAAGGCATGGGCCTTAGCCATTTATAAAACTGATGGTTGTCTGGATGCGATACCATTCCAATTTTACCGTACAACCACAATACCCGAGAATTGGGTAGGGCTTGACTGGAAACTTACATACCTTAGTATTGGTTCCCTCACGGCTAAGGTCTGAGCTGTAGCTACCTTGTGAAGATTGTCCACCTATGAAGTACCCAAGATGACAGTTGTTCATGGTTGGGAAGCCAAACTCACAGGAGAGGTGCCTATACTAGGGCGTGTAATTGAAAGGTTAGGATTGATTATCCGCATACTGAGTATGGTGAATTCAGGATTTGTTCCTGGCGGATGTATCGAATGTTGTGGTGAAAGTGTACAATCTCTGCAGAGTGTCAAACTATTCGAATAGCCGCGTCCGCAGTTATGGACAGTTGGAGTGGCCATACTGTTCCCCCATCATATGTTTTCAAAATGACTTGTGAAATGAATTGAGGACTTGACTTGACCTGTGAGTTGTGGCATGATCTAAGTTCCCACTTAGGTGTTATAAAAATTCAACTAGCTTTTCTTGCTTCTGAACTTAGCAGAGGTAAATCTGGCTTTTTGCAAAACAACCATAGAGCTTAGTGTCCTATTACAAAAAACCCCTTCACTTGTTAGTATTAGTTTGCGAGTACTTAAAGAGTACTCATGGCTTTGTCCCTGGCTATTCCCGTGTCCAGACTATGAAGAGGAGTACCATGATGATGGACCCCAGGAAGGTTATAACAAATAGGATCATCTCCCATCGTCAGCATTGCCTGTGACCCCGAAGATGGAGCTTCGCCTACGCTACCTCTATTATTACGTAATTCCGTTGCTTGAGTTGTATTAAGAACTGGATCATGAGATCCTTATTTGTGTAAGACCTTATGTATGGTTCGTAATGGATGATGTACTGTGGTATCCAATTCTGTTATGTCTCGCAAAAATGGTAATCCTGGGATTGCGATGTATGGCATAACAGGCATTTGGGATTATAAAGCCGGGTGTTGACAAGTTGGTATCAGAGCCATCCTGACCATAGGAGACCCTAGTTAGACTGGACGTTTGAATCAAAAACTTAGTTTCAAAACCAAAGGAAGCAAATATTTACAAAAACTTATTCCCCTTCTTATCACCTTGATTCTTTTATAAAAATTCATGTTCCTCAAAAATTCTTGCAAAATACCTAAAATTTGACACACTTGATCACTCTACTAACTTACTCATCCTCTATTCTTATAGATGGACGTGAAGTACAACAAGTTTTATCAGTTTGGGAATGGAGGAGACCTTATCTTTGAGCGGGATTTGGACCACTTTCGAACTTCGAGGCGTCACTTTTAGGGTTCTTCGGAGGTCAGCTCAATGATCAAGGAGGAGAAGATCTGCAGTGGATAATTGTTGCAAGCCTCCGAGTAAAGATTGAACCTCCCACTGCCGAGGGAATTCAATTCACCTTAAGAGAGAACAACTAGCTCGATGGACTTGCCAGGGCCATGCAGGAAGCTCTTGCCCGTCTGTGTGAGTATCAACAGATCAAGGGTACCGCTTTGAGTTTTGTCAAGGCGTGATGCTATGGGACCACCCGAAGCCCCATACCACCACGGTGAAGACCCAGTTGGACCACCTTAGCTTCATGATGTACGATCGTCAACAGGAATTGGACAATTGCCGTGACTACTCTAACCACAAGTCCGCCATCATCAACACGAAGGATCAGACCATCGCCATGCTAGCAAAGGATCGCAAGTCTCGCCGTTGTCAGCTCGACAAGAAGGAGCGCATCATTGCCCGTCTTCACCACCGTATCTCAGATTTGGAGGAGACCATCCACGAGAGAGACATGAAGTTGGAAGAAAGGGAGAATGCCGGAGAAGACCTTCATGGAGACCCCTACTCCTATCTCAGCGATGATGATGATTTTCTGGAGGATCAGGCTATGGACTTCTTCACCGATGAGGATGACTTCGCCTTCATCAATGACGACGATGATGATGAGGATGACGACTACACCGACTCCGAGGAGTAGTAGCACTTGAGCACTAGCGTAGTGAGTTGTATTCGGTCCCACTGTATCGTAGTTTCCATAATGGTTCTTATAACCATCTGTTTACCTTTGTTGTGGTGTGTGTTGTATCGTGTGCTATGAATGAATGAAAAGCAAGTTGCTAGAAAAATCTGATTCAAACTTTAAATACTTTTCAAGTCCCTGAACCTTAGAAATTTCCCTCTTTTCTCATGATCTATCATAATCTTCAGATGCCACGCGGAGGAAGTGGTTCATCCCCGGACCCGATGTTGCAGATCCTGCAAATGTTGGTTTCTGATCATGAAGCTGAAAGAGCCGAACGTCAAGCCAACCTAGCCACCCTTCAGTAGATAGCTCAGCTAGCCCACAAAAATCAAGGCCAAGGAAATCAGTACAACCATGGATCTAAGCTCAAAGATTTCCAGAACACCAACCCACCTATTTTCACTAAGTCGGAAGAGCCCTTAGACGCCGATGATTGGCTGCAAACCATGGAGAATAACCTGGAAGTCGCCGGAGTGGAAGCTAACGAGAAAGTTCTGTTTGCCACCCATTATCTAGCCGGAGATGCAAGAGCATGGTGGAACAGTGTTCGTGCAATGACCGGAGGTCAGATGATGACCTGGGAGGAATTCAAAGTCAAGTTCAGTAGAACCCATGTGCCACCGGGTTTGATCAAGAGAAGAGATGAGTTTAGAGAACTGAAGCAAGGAAGGATGACCGTAGTGGAATACCATGACAAATTCTTGTCATTAGCTAGGTATTCCCCGGATGATATCGACACCGAAGCCAAGAAGAAAGAGAGATTCTTGAATGGCCTGCACGATGAGATGCAGACGGTGTTGGCCAATATTCCCTTTGCAGATATTGAAGCCCTTGTCGGCTCTGCCATTCAGATGGAAGGAAAGATCAACCAAGCCAATGAGAACTGCAAGCATCGCATGATGCATCAGCCAGGAACCCATCAGACCCCAAAGTATCGCCCTAACCGATCTCCAGGATTTGCCCCAAGAACCAACATACCCCCAATGAACCATCCGACCTATCCCAACCGTGGAAACCCAAGGCCCGGAGGAAATCACAACAACCCCGGAAACTCTGGCAAATTCAACCGTGCACCACCCAAGTTCCACAACAACAATGCTGCCGCCAACACCAACACTGCCCCGAGGACTGGAAGCAATGCTGTGCCTGTTGCAGCAAAGGACAAGTCACAACTGACTTGCTATGACTGTGGAAATAAGGGTCACTACTCCAATGAGTGCCTCAAGAAGAATGCAACCCCCAATGCCAATGCCCCGGCTCGTCGTGTTCAACTGGAAGAAGGTTTGCCCGGAATTCGCTCAACCGCAACAGCCGTCTTTTCTCATGCATCTTTGAAGAAGCCGAAGCGCCCGGACGTCGTCTTTGGTATGTTTTCTCATTAATTACTTGCTAGAGTGTTGTTTGATTCTGGTGCATCGCACTCATTTGTCACCGAAGAATTTGCATGCACTAGTAAGATTCAACCAACCAAACCGAAGCATGTTATGATTGTTCAAATCCCCGGTTCCACCACCAAAGCTAGGCAAATTTGCAAAGCCGTCCCTATATGAGTCCATGGCATAGATTTTTATGCTAATTTGATAGTACTCGGAACTAAAGGTTTGGAAGTAGTACTAGGAATGAATTGGATGTCCAAACATAAAGGATTGATTGACTGTGCCAAGAAATCCATAACCATGACCAGTACCGCTGGAATATCAGTCGAGTATATATCTGAAACCTTACCTCACCAATTCAAGTGCAACAAGAGTATAGCCCAACCTACCTTTTACCAAGTACGGATAGTTTGTGAATACCCCGATGTATTTACAGATGTTTTGCCTGGTATGCCCCCAGATCGGGATATCGAGTTTATCATTGAACTAATCCCCGGAACAGGACCCATAGCCCAGAGACCATATACTATGAACCCATCTGAACTAGCAGAATTGAAGAAGCAACTGGATGCCATGCTGGAAATTGGATTGATTCAACCAAGTGCGTCACCATGGAGATCACCTGTCTTGTTTGTGGATAAGAAAGATGGAGGCAACCGTTTGTGTACGGATTACCGGAAGTTGAATGATGTAACCATCAAGAACAAGTACCCATTGCCCAAGATAGAAGATTTGTTTGATTAGTTAACCGGTGCCAAAGTGTTTTCTAAGATTGATCTTAGAACTGGCTATCATCAACTCAAGATTCGCGCAAAGGATATTCCCAAGACTGACTTTACCACCAGATATGGATTATACGAGTATACGGTCATGTCTTTTGGATTAACCAACGCCCCCGCTTGTTTCATGAATCTCATGAATAAGATTTTTATGGACTTCCTGGATAAGTTTGTCGTTGTTTTCATCGACGACATTCTGATTTATTCCAAATCAGAAGAAGAACATGAGCTACACCTAAGGACCATTCTTGGAACCCTTAGAGAGCATTAGTTGTATGCCAAGTTTAGAAAATGTGAATTCTGGTTTACGGGTAGGATTCCTCGGTCACATTGTATCAACCGAAGGAATTGCCGTTGACCCTGCAAAAGTGAAAGATGTCGAAGATTGGCAAGCCCCAACCACTCAAACCCAAGTTCATGCATTTCTCGGATTGGCGGGATACTACCGCAAGTTTGTAGAAGGATTCTCGAGTATCGCCAGACCCATGACCCAATTGCTGAAGAAGGACAAGAAGTTTGAATGGACGGACAAATGTGAAGCGAGTTTTCAAGAACTCAAGAGAAGATTGATTCCAACACCAATCTTAATCATGCCGGATATCACGAAGCCCTTCGACGTGTATTGTGATGCATCCAAGATCGGTCTCGGATGTGTGCTAATGCAAGAAGGCAATCTTATCTATCCCGACAACCGAAACAACATGAGCAGAATTATCCAACCCATGACCTCGAACTCGCAGCCGTAGTTCTAGCCCTGAAGACATGGAGGCATTACCTGATGGGAAACCATTGTGAGATCTATTCGGATCACAAGAGTCTGAAGTATATATTCACTCAGAAGGAGCTGAATATGAGACAGAGAAGATGGATTGATCTAATCAAGGATTATGACCTGGACATTCACTATCACCCCGGTAAAGCCAATGTGGTAGTAGATTCCCTTAGCAGATTGCCGTGCCGCTTGAACTCCATGATTTTGAAGGAGAAACCAAGCTTTCACAAAGAGATGGAAGATTTCCGAATGGAATTAGTAAGTGAAGGATTTTTGGCTAGCATAGAACTTCAACCCACTTTGATCAGCCAGATCAAAGAGGCGCAGAAAGGAAATGCTAGTATCGATGGAATCAAGCGTCGTGTCGTGCAGCAAAGTACCGGATTCACCAAAGACGAAGAAGGAGTTACGTGGTACAAAGGGCGGCTTTGTATATAATGATTCTGAGTTGAAAGAAGTTATTCTGAAGGAAGCTCATGATACTCTTTATTCTATCCACCCTGGAGGAACAAAGAGGTATCAAGACTTGAGAGAGCAATTTTGGTGGCATAAGATGAAGAGAGAAATCGGAAGCTATATCGCCAAGTGTGATATATGTCAGCGAGTCAAGGCAGGACATCAAAGACCCGCTGGATTGTTGCAACCATTGCAGATTCCGAAATGGAAATGGGATTCCGTTGGAATGGACTTTATCACCAGATTGCCTACTTCTAGTAGGGGAAATGACTCTATCTGGGTCATAGTGGACAGGTTGTCCAAAGTCGCCCATTTCTTACCCGTCAAGACCACATATCAGAGTTCGAAGCTAGCAGAGTTATACATCGCTAGAATCGTCAGTTTGCATGGAGTCCCCAAGAACATCGTATCGGATCGAGGAACTCAGTTTACCTCAAGATTCTAGAAGAAAGTACAAGAAGGTTTAGGAACCAGCCTCGATGTCAGCACTGCGTATCACCCTCAGACCGATGGACAAACGGAGCGAGTAAATTAAATACTGGAAGTTATGTTGAGAGCCTGTGTGTTAGAATATGGATCTAAATGGGAAGGCTGTCTGCCGTTTGCAGAATTTTCATGTAACAACAGTTATCAAGCTAGTTTGCAAATGGCCCCACTTGAATTCATGTATGGAAGGAAGTGCCGCACCCCTTTGAACTGGTCGGAAGTAGGAGAGAGTCAGATTTTCGGACCCGACATCCTACAAGAAGCAGAAGAGAAGGTTCATAAGATTCGTGAGCACCTCAAGACAGCCCAGTCCAGACAGAAGAGTTACGCCGACAAGAGACGTCGAGATCTCGCCTTCAACATAGGAGATTTTGTGAATCTGAAAGTGTCGCCATTGAAAGGAATGCAGCGTTTCCAACTGAAGGGAAAGTTAGCCCCTAGATATATCGGACCCTTCAAAATTCTGAACCGTCGAGGAGAAGTGTCATATCAATTGGAACTACCCAAAGAGATGTCAGCCGTGCACAATGTGTTCCATATCTCATTACTTCGCAAGTGCCTCGAAGTTCCAGAGAAGAATGAAGTGTTCAAGAATATCGATCACCGGACCATAGAGATCAACGATGACCTAACCTATCCTGAAGTACCCATCCGTATTTTGGAGGAAGCTTTCAGAAATACAAGAACACGAAGCATCAAGTTTCTCAAGATTCAGTGGAGCAACCACACGGAAGAGGAAGCTACCTGGGAGCGTGAAGATCACATCAGGACGGAGTTTCCCGATCTCTTCAAATCCTAGGTAATAATTTTCGTCCTTTTTAAAATCTCGGGACGAGATTTTGTTTAAGGGGGTAAGGTTTGTAACATCCCAAAAATGTTAAACTTGGATCATTAAACTCTAATCATCAAAATTAGGGTTAACAAAAACTTTTCCAATTAAAAACATAAAGGCATTCATATGTGTGTGTATTCAAAATTTGGATTCTTTTGAATTGCCTTGGTTCTGTGTTTCTTTGCTTGTAAAATGATTCTTAGGTGAATTAAACATCATCTAAATAATCCCCACACTTTTCCCAAAGACAAACAAATCAAAACAAACAAATTAAGTGAATGGTCACTTTGGCCAAATTAACTCACATGCCTACTTTGGCTATCTCTAACTTTCAGAACTTAACAGAAACATGTATAGTGTAGGGGTTCGTAGCATGGAAAACAAAAATTTTCTATCGCATACAAACAAACAAGCCAAGATCTATCTACTAGATTGTAGCAACGAGTCGATAGAGGAACTCACCCTCGAAGATTCCAAAGTGGTTAACGAGATCAGATTCTCGTGGGTGATGTAGTCGTACTCTTCCCGATCTCAAGATCGTGTAGACGATCCTTCCAGCGCCACGTTCCGGCGCTCCATGATCGGTCACACGTTTCGGTACTCGGAAGACCTTCCTCTCCTTGTTCCAGAGGAGCGGAGGTTGTAGCACTCTCCTCGCGATTCCGGCAGCACAACGGCGTGGTACCGGAAGTAGAGGGGAGATCCCGCAGGGCTTCGCCTTAAGCCGGTGCGAGTATGGTGGAGCTTCTGAGAGAGAGGATTAGTGGCCTAGTAATTAGACACACCAATTAGAGGGCTCTAAACCAATTAGAAGGCTCTAAACTGTTGGCTAAAGCAATTAGAAGCTCTAAACCAAAACAGCTCTAAACCGAGATCTAGAGTAGTATTGTGTCTATGGAGGAGCCCCGCCTCCTTTTATGGGAGGGGTTCCTAGGCGCCAGGAGGGAGGGAGTCCTCCCCAACTCTGCCTAGGGTGGCGCCTGGAGGAGTCTAACTCCTCCTCCGGTTGGTTCAACTCCTCTTGCTTGTTTCCCACAGTTTCTTGTTTTGGCGCTTGACTTTCAAACTGACATTTGACTTTTCTGTTTTAGGATTCAATTTAATCCTTTATTTGGGACAGCATAACACATAGTACATGATGCAATCATTCAATGAGCAATGACACATTCATGTACCCTCCCCGAGTCTTGGGACAATCCGAACCTTCTAGAACATTCCTGATGAAAACACCTAATCATTCCCGAACTCAAACGGACTTTCCTTATATGAATCTTATTCTCCGGACCATTCCGGATCACCGTGATATCCCGGATCCCATCCGAGACTCCAAACAACATTCGGTCTCTTTCTCATAATACCATAACTACTCAAACAACGTCAATCCTTAAGTGTGTCTCCTACGGTTCGTGAATTATGCGGACATGATCGAGACACTTCTCCTAACAATAACCAATAGAGGAATCTGGAAATTCATATGGCTCCCACATATTTCTCGATTACTTGATCGAATGAACCACTTACATACGATACCAATTTCCCTTTGTCTCACGATATGTTACTTACCCAAGGTTATGATAAACCGGTATCTCTGCATACCTAGTTCAACCTTGTTACTGATAAGTACTCTTTCTCGTTCCGTGATATGTGATCCCTTGTGACCAAGTCACATGCTTGCAAGCTAATTGGATGACATTCCACCGAGAGGGCCCAGAGGATATCTATCCGTCATGTGGATGGACAAATCCCACTCTTGATCCATGTGTCTCAACCAATACCTTCCGAACACTCAATGCCACTTTTATAACCACCCGCCACGGTGTGGTGTTTAATGTCATCAAAGCATCCATCCGAAAGGTGATATGCATGATCTCATGGTCGAAGGAATTAGGTTACTATGTATCAGAAAGCATATAGCAATTGAACTAATGAAATGACTTGATCTTCATGCTACGCTTATCTATAGGAGTATGTCCACCATATCATTCTCCTAACGATATGATCTTGTTGTTGATAACATCTCAATGTTCATGATAGGGAAACCACAATCATTAATCAACCAACAAGCTAGTGAAGTATAGAGGCTATACTAGGGACTTCAAATTAAGTTTACAAAACACACAAGTATTAATGTTTCCTTGTTAATACCATTGTAGCATGAATGTAAACATTTATCATAAACACAAAGATATAATAATAACTATATTTATTATTGCCTCTAGGGCATATCTCCAACAGTCTCCCACTTGCACTAGAGTCATCTAATCTAGATTACATGGGAATATACCAACACCCATGGCGTTTGGTGTTGGTCATGTTTTGCCCTCGGGAGAGGTTTAGTCAACGGATCCGCCACATTCAGATCTGTGTGTACTTTGCAAATCTTTATATCCCCATCCTGGATATGTTCTCGAATAGCGTGAAAACGCAGCTTGATATGCTTCAGCTTCTTGTGTGACCTTGGTTCTTGCGCATTGGCTATGGCGCCCATGTTATCACACAAGATAGACATTGGGTCCAGCGACTTGGAACCACACCCACCTCTGAATGAACTCTTTCATCCATATCGCTTGTGAAGCCTCCGGGCAGCCATGTATTCCGATTCGATTGAAGATCTCGCCACAACGCTTTGCTTTGCACTCCTCCGACTAATCTTTGCACCATTCAAAATAAATACGTATCCGATTGTGATTTAGAATCATCTGGATCGGTGTTCCAACTAACATCGGTGTAACCATTAACAACGAGCTGTTCATCACCTCCATAAGAAAGAACCATATCCTTAGTTCTTCTCAAGTACTTAAGGATGTTTTGATCATTGTCCAATGATCCACTCGGATCACTTTGATATCTGCTAGTTAAACTAATAAAGATATGCAATGTCGGGTCTAGTACATAGCATGGCATACATTAGAGATCCTATGGCTGAGGCATAGGAGTTTTACTCATCCTTTCTCTATCTTCTGCCGATGTCGGACTTTGAGTTTTACTCAAGGTCGATGAGCAACATGGGCAAGAACCCTTTCTTGCTTTCCTCCATTCCAAATCTCTTTAGAACTTTGTCCAAATATGTACTGTGACAATGATATTTGGCGTTTCGATCTATCTCTATAAATCTTTATGCCTAATATGTAAGCTGCTTCGCCAAGATCCTTCATTGAAAAACTATTATTCAAATATTCCTTGACACTATTAAGAAGGTCTACATCATTCCCAATCAACAATATGTCATCCACATACATTATTAAGAATGCTCTGAGCTCCCACTCACTTTCTTGTAAATACAAGCTTCTCCATAAGTTTGTATAAAACCAAAACTTTTGATTACCTTATCAAACGTTGATTCCAACTGGATGCTTGCTTCAATCCATAGATGGACCGTTGAAGTTTGCATACCTTGTTAGCATCTTTAGGATCGACAAAACCTTTGGGTTGCATCATATACAACTCTTCATCAATGTCTCCATTGAGGAATGCGCTTTGACATCCATCCGCCATATCTCATAATCATAATATGCAGCGATTGCTAACATAATCCTCACAGACTTTAGCTTCTCATGGTGAGAAAGTCTCATCGTAGTCAACTCCTTGAATTTGTCGAAACCCTTTTGCGACAAGTCGAGCTTTATAGACATAACATTACCATCGACATCTGCTTTCTTCTTGAAAATCCATTTGTTCTCGACCTTCCGCCATCCGGTAAGTCCACCAAAGTCCATACTTGGTTTTCGTACATGGATCCAATCTCGGATTTCATGGCTTCTTGCCATTTATTGGAATCTGGGCTCATCATCGCTTCCTCATATGTCTCGGGGTCATCGTGTTGTCCACCACCATGACATTCATAACGGAATCATACCAATGGAGTGGTACGAGTTCTCGTTGACCTCCGAGGCTCAGAGCAACTTCAACCGAAGTTTCATGATCATCATCATTAGCTTCCTCCCTTATTGGTGCAGCACCACAGAACTTCTTCCGGTCTGCGCTACTGCAATTTCGAGAGAAGGTTCAACAACCTCGTCAAGTTCTACTTTCCTTCCAAATACTTCTTTCGAGAGAAATTCCTTCTCTAGAAAGGATCCATTCTTGGCAACGAATGTTTTGCCTTCGGATCTATGATAGAAGGTATACCCAATAGTTTCCTTCGGGTATCCTATGAAGACGCATTTTTCCGCTTTGGGTTCAAGCTTGTCCGGCTGTAACTTCTTTACATAGGCTTCGCAACCCCAAACTTTAAGGAACGACAATTTAGGTTTCTTCCCAAACCATAATTCATACGGTGTCGTTTCAACGGATTTAGACGGTGCCCTATTTAAAGTGAATGCGGTTGTTTCTAATGCATAACCCCAAAATGATAGCGGTAAATCAGTAAGTGACATCATAGAACGAACCATATCTAAGAGAGTTCGATTACGACGTTCGGACACACCATTACGCTGTGGTGTTCCCGGCAGTGTCAATTGCGAAAGTATTCCGCATTTCTTCAAATGCTCGCCAAACTCGTAACTCAGATATTCACCTCCACGATCAGAACGTAGAAATTTAATCTTCTTGTTACGTTGATTCTCTACCTCACTTTGAAACTCCTTAAACTTCTCGAAAGTTTCGGACTTATGTTTCATGAAATAGATATACCCATATCTACTCAAGTCATCCGTGAAGGTAAGAACATAACGATAACCATCAGCGATGCTACACTCATTGGACCACACACATCGGTATGTATGATTTCCAATAAGTCCGTAGCTCGCTCCATCATACCGTAAAATGGAGTCTTAGTCATTTTTCCCATCGGACATGCTTCGCATCTTTCAAGTGATTCAAAATCAAGTGATTCAAGAAGTCCATCGGAATGGAGTTTCTTCAAGCGTTTCACTCGATGTGACCAAGACGACGAGGCCACATATAGGTCGAATTATCGCGATTTCAAACGTTTAGCCTCAATGTTGTTGATATGTGTATTTCCACTATCGAGATTCAATAAGAATAGACCATCTATCAAAGGTGCATGTGCGTAAAACATATTACTCATATAAATCTAACAACCATTATTCTCTGACTTAAACAAGTAACCGTCTCGCAATAAACAAGATCCTGAGATAATGTTCATGCTCAACGCAGCACTAAATAACAATTATTTAAGTATACAACTAATCCCGATGGTAGATGAAGAGGTAGCGTGCCGACCGCGATCACATCAACCTTTGATCCGTTTCCCACGCGCATCGTCACCTCGTTCTTCGCTAGCTTCCGTTTATTTTGCAGCACCTGTTTCGAGTTACAAATATGAGCAACCGAACCAGTATCAAATACCCAGGCACTACTACGGTACTAGTGAGATACACATCAATAACATGTATATCGATATACCTTTCTTCTTGATGTTGCCGTTCTTCGATCCGCCAAGTACTTTGGGCAATTCCGCTTCGTGACCTTCTCCCTTGCGAGAAAAGCACTCGGTTTGGGCTTAGGTCCAGCCTTGGTCTTCTTCAAGCGTGGTAGCTTTCTTACCACCCTTCTTGAAGTGTCCCTTTGCTTAGACTTGCCTTTCTTGAATTTGGTGGTCTTATTGACCAACAACACTTGGTGCTCTTTCTTGATCTCCACTTCGCAGATTTCAACATGGCAAAGAGTTACGCAACGTCTTGTTCATGTTACGCATGTTGTAGTTCATCACAAAGTTCTTGTAACTTGGTGGTAGTGATTGAGGACACGGTAAATCCCAAAGCATTAGGAATCACAATACCCAAGCTTTGAAGTTTGTTTGCATGCCCGACATCTTAAGCACATGCTCACCGACGAGCTGCCCTCTTCCATCTTGCGGTTAAAGAACTTTTCGGAAGCCTCATAGCTTTCAATTGCCGCATGAGTCTCAAAAATCAATTTGAGATCCTCAATATCATATGGGTCTGACTCTTCAAACCTTTTCTGAAGCTCCGATTCTAAACCATACAAGATAGCACACTGAACTATGGAGTACTGATTCTTCCGAGCGAGGTAAAAGTTCTTTACTTCATCGGGAGCATCACCGCAGTGGGTCACCCAATGTGCATCCAGACATAGGTCAAATTACCATTTGTGAGGACAATCCTCAAATTGCGGAACCAATCCGCGAAGTTGCTTCCATTGTTTTTCAACTTTTCTTTCTCTAGGAACGCATTAAAATTGATGGTAGGGGCTGCCATTGATCTACAACATATTTGCAATAGTTTAGACTAAGTTTATGACAAATTGAGTTCAAATTAATTAATGAAATTAAACTAGGTGAACTCCCACTCAAAACAATATCCCTCACATTGTTTTAGTGATCACACGAACCAAATCCACTACATCAACACCGATCATCACGAGAGTTGATATAGTTTCAATGGCGAACAATCATCATGTTCATCATATCTACTATACGATTCATGCTTTACCTTTCGGTAATCCGTGTTCCGAGACCATGTCCGTATACATGCTAGACTCAAGATCAAACCTTAGTTTCGCATGAGCAAATGCTTGCTCACGTTGTATACACTTGCGTAATCTAGAACACCGATCATCACGTGGTGCTTGAAACAACAAGCTTTAGCAACGGTGCTAACTAAGGGTGAACACTTTATGATTTGAAATTGATGTGCATGAGGGATCATCTTATAATGCTACCGTCGTCTACTAAGCAATACAAGATGCATAAAGGATTAACATCACATGCAATTCAATATATATGTGATATGATATGGCCTTTCTTCTTCGTGCCTTCGATCTCCATCTTCAAGCACGAATATGATCTCCATCATCACCGGCATTGCATCAAGGTCAATGACGCTTCTCCATGGTTGTCGTCCACCGGCTTCAACTATTACAACTACTTTGAATAGACACGCAGGTCTTAACGAAATTAAAGACAACCATATGGCTCCGCGGTTGTCGACTTACAATAAGGAACATTGCATACATCGAATATAATCACAATCATGGCCATATCACATCATCGACACCCCCGCAAAACAAAGTTAGACGCTTCTACTTTCTTTGCATATTTTACGTGGTTTGGGGCTTTCAATAAGTGTCGTTCTAACTTACGAACAAGAACCACAACATTGATACTAGCATTGTTGATCACCCGTTGTAAATTGGATCTTAACTATGCTAGGAGAAACATGCACCATAAAGCCACTTATGCAATACAAGTTACATGTCAAGCGTGGAGCAAGTCTCATGAGCGATGTCATGTAAGGTCAGCCCGGCCGCTTCATCCCAACATACCGCAAGATGCAAAGTACACAAAAAGCAATCTACAATAAAGCATCAACGCCCACAATGACCATTGTGTTCTACTCTGCAACAGATCTACATATAGACACGGCTCGATACCCTTTCAGGGGTTCGTAGCATGGAAAACAAAAATTTTCTATCGCATACAAACAAACAAGCCAAGATCTATCTACTAGATTGTAGCAACGAGTCGATAGAGGAACTCACCTCGAAGATTCCAAAGTGGTTAACGAGATCGATTCTCGTGGGTGATGTAGTCGTACTCTTCCGATCTCAAGATCGTGTAGACGATCCTTCCGGCTCCCACGTTAGCGCTCCGATCGGTCACACGTTCGATTGGCGAAGACCTTCCTCTCCCTTGTTCCAAAGAAAGCGGAGGTTGTAGCACTCTCTCGCGATTCCGCAGACAACGGCGTGGTACCTAAGTAGAGGGAGATCCCAGAGGCTTCGCCTTAAGCGGTGCGGTATGGTGGAGCTTATGAGAGAGAGGATTAGTGGCCTAGTAATTAGACACACCAATTAGAGGGCTCTAAACCAATTAGAAGGCTCTAAACTGTTGGCTAAAGCAATTAGAAGCTCTAAACCAAAACAGCTCTAAACCGAGATCTAGAGTAGAAAGTATTGTGTCTATGGAGGAGCCCCGCCTCCTTTTATGGGAGGGGTTCTAGGCGCTGGGGAGGGAGGAGTCCCTCCCAACTCTGCCTAGGCTGGCGCCGCTGGAGGAGTCTAACTCCTCCTCCAAGTTGGTTCCAACTCCTCTTGCTTGTTTCCCACGCTTGTTTTGGCGTTTGACTTTCAAACTGGACATTTGACTTTTCTGTTTTAGGATTCAATTTAATCCTTTATTTGGGACAGCAATAACACATAGTACATGATGCAATCATTCAATGAGCAATGACACATTCATGTACCTCCCCCGAGTGCTTGGGACAATCCGGAACCTTCTAGAACATTCTGATGAAAACACGGAATCATTCCCAACTCCAAACGGACTTTCCTTATATGAATCTTATTCTCCGGACCATTCCGGATCACCTCGTGATATCCCGGATCCCATCCGAGACTCCAAACAACATTCGGTCTCTTTCTCATAATACCATAACTACTCAAACAACGTCAATCCTTAAGTGTGTCTCCCTACGGTTCGTGAATTATGCGGACATGATCGAGACACTTCTCCGAACAATAACCAATAGAGGAATCGAAATTCATATGGCTCCCACATATTTCTCGATTACTTTGCGATCGAATGAACCACTTACATACGATACCAATTTCCCTTTGTCTCACGATATGTTACTTACCCAAGGTTATGATCGCGGTATCTCTGCATACCTAGTTCAACCTTGTTACCGATAAGTACTCTTTCGTTCCCGTGATATGTGATCCCTTGTGACCAAGTCACATGCTTGCAAGCTAATTGGATGACATTCCACCGAGAGGGCCCAGAGTATATCTATCCGTCATGTGGATGGACAAATCCCACTCTTGATCCATGTGTCTCAACCAATACCTTCCGAACACTCAATGCCACTTTTATAACCACCCAGTTACGGTGTGGTGTTTAATGTCATCAAAGCATCCATCCAGTAAAGGTGATATGCATGATCTCATGGTCGAAGGAATTAGGTTACTATGTATCAGAAAGCATATAGCAATTGAACTAATGAAATGACTTGATCTTCATGCTACGCTTATCTATAGGAGTATGTCCACCATATCATTCTCCTAACGATATGATCTTGTTGTTGATAACATCTCAATGTTCATGATAGGGAAACCACAATCATTAATCAACCAACAAGCTAGTGAAGTATAGAGGCTATACTAGGGACTTCAAATTAAGTTTACAAAACACACAAGTATTAATGTTTCCTTGTTAATACCATTGTAGCATGAATGTAAACATTTATCATAAACACAAAGATATAATAATAACTATATTTATTATTGCCTCTAGGGCATATCTCCAACATATAGATCTTTGCACCCCTCGATAGTACTCATAACAAGGTACCAAGGACCACTTTGTGATCATCCAAAAACATTTGAATGCATAGTTTAAATGACAGTTTAAAATTGAATCTATTTCATATGGGAAGATCCCACTATTTCAAAAACCACTCAAACAAGCTCAATTTTCAAAACCCAAGCATCCACAGAATCCTCAACACATGCCTAGCACACCCACCAAAAAACTTTTAAAAAATTCAAAACTAAAGTTCATGTAGCCATTTCATCAAACAGGTTGCAGATTCAAATCAACAAAATCACGAACACTATTTTGAGCAGTGTTTTGAGCCAACCTTTTTCCCTCTCTGGTTACACTAGCCTTAGTAGATCATCTAGCAACCTTAACTAAGCTCTAGCACCATTGTAATCTTGCCAATGTCATCAATGGTGAATAGGCTGAGAGCACCCATGTCACCCCAGGGTGGATAGCAAGCTAGGAGAAGAACTAGCCGTGCCAAACTTGTCTGGGAGGTATCCCATGCCTCACCGCCCCCTCTCGACTAGCCCTAGCTCTAAGACAACGACCAGAACCGCCAGGAACGCCGCGACCGTGCCGCTGTCGACCATGTCGACGCGCACCGCAGAGCACGCGCCGTTCCCACGCAACCCGACCACCTCGAGCCCTTGCCGCCCGCTAGCATGCACCCCACCGTCCCAGGAGACCACCAGACAGGTTCATTCCATCGCCCGTACCCCGTATCCACCGCTCGCCACGGAGTTCGCCGCCTCTGCCTTGCAGAGCATCGCGCGTTCCCGACCATAGAGCATCGCCAGGAGACCGCTCGTCGATCGCCAACCTCGGCCACGCCCCTAGCCGCCCGTAGTCGTGTCGCCACCGTCGCCTGCCCATCCCTCTCGGTCTCGCCGTCGAGCCTATAAAAGGAGACAACCCCCGCTCAATTTCTTCACACCATCTCACTCCCCTCACCTCACTGAGCATTCCACCCCTTAGCCGGAGTAAGGCGAGTAGCGCATCACCGGAATTTTGTCCACCCCCGGAGCTGCCATGACCACCCCTGAGTTCGTCGTCATCGACTTCGTTGTTTGCCCGCCTCGCCGTCATCACTGGATCCCCGGTATGCCCCCTATGCACCCCCACTGAGCCGCTAGGGTTCGAGCTCGCCGGTGACCTGTTCATCGTCGACGACGACCCTCAGCCGTCGATCTTCATTCTAATCCAACGCACCACATCGCCCTGTACCGCTTCACATTTAAAGAGCCACTGACCAGTAGACCCTCCTGTCGATTTGCGCCCGATCTTGGTGACCTTTGGCCGGCCCAATAACCCTTCCTGCGCAGCCCACTCGTTTGAATTTAGCTTTTTCTATTTTCTTTCAAACTCAGTTTTGTACCTAGTTTCAAAAATCAACCCAGCTCGATTCAGTGAACCAAATTGCATGAAACCAATTTTGTTAGAAATATATTGAAATGATTAATCCAATCCTGTTGGATTCAAATCATTTGGATCTGTAGATCAACCTTGGTAAAAATAACAAGGCATAAGCTTTTCTGCATTCAAACATTTTTCAAATTTCAACCATAATAGCTTTTGAGTTGATTCCAACTCTCAAAAATCACATTTTATCATACCTTTAGGAATATATAAAAACATATGGGTTTACTTACAGAAATAATGTTCAAGTAATAAAATAATGCCACATGGGCATTTCTAGTCAATTATTTTATTTAAAATAAAAGGTTAAACCTTATTAAATTGTGACACCACTTTAAATCACATTCCCATGTACTGAAATATGTGGTGATGACATGTGTCAACATGATCACATGTTTGAGTTGGAGAATATTAAATCTTAAGTAGTTTTTCAATGAGTAGAAATTACTTTTCTAAAAATAAAATAATTAAGACAAATGCTTTAATCTTGTAATGTTAGTGATGATGCTAGATCATCTATAGAACCCTTTTGTGTGATGATTGAAAGTAGTTAAGTATTGTTTGGTGATTGTGTACCTCGTATTTATTTATAGACGCTAGTACCGACCAAGGATACGAGGAGGAAGGAGGATACTACGAAGAAGAAGCCGAGGAGAACTTCAACCACTGCTCTGCACAAGGCAAGCTAACACTTGCAAGATACTCTACTTTAGCAAGCCTTACTAATCAAGTTGACCTATGCAAGCTAATACTTGCTTGTTACCATGCCAACTATATGCCTTAAGCATATGTGATTATACTCACTTGATAACCCAATCCTAGTTTTACTTGCAAGATTTCTACTTTATTTCTTTATCAAAGCTATTTCTTAGAGTTTATTTAAGTGACTTTTAGATTCTAGGAGGATAATTGAAGGTTGCATAAAGAGCATTAAATTTGGCGTAGGCTAGATAATCTTGATGTCATCCTAAGGCATGAGATTGAACTTGGCTAATCCCCACTTGTTTACCACCCCTCATTAGTACTCACCCCACTTGTAGATGCTAGTGCTAATCATAAAACCTGATCAACTTTAGATGGGAATACTTGGTGGAAAATGGTTATGAAAACCTTAGAATGATGAGTCATTCTCTGAGATGTTTTGACATGTGTTTAGAACACCGGATGATTTGGAGGATGAAAATGTTAAGGCATGAGCCTTAGCCCTTTATAAAGCTGATGGTTGTCTGGATGCGATACCATTCCAATTTTACCGTACAACCACAATACCCGAGAATTGGGTAGGGCTTGACTAGAAACTTATATACCTTAGTATTGGTTCCCTCACGGTCTGAGCTAAGGCTACCTTGTGAAGATTGTCCACCTGTGAAGTACCCAAGATGACAGTTGGTCATGGTTGGGAGGCCAAACTCACAGGAGAGGTGCCTATACTAGGGCGTGTAATTGAAAGGTTAGGATTGATTATCCGCATACTGAGTATGGTGAATTCAGGATTTTTTCCTGACGGATGTATCGAATGTTGTGGTGAAAGTGTACAATCTCTGCAGAGAGTTAAACTATTCGAATAGCCGCGTCCGTGGTTATGGACAGTTGGAGTGGCCACACTGTTCCCCCGTCAGATGTTTTCAAAATGACTTGTGAAATGAATTGAGGACTTGACTTGACCACAACAGAGTTGTGGCATGAGATACAAGTTCCCACTTAGGTGTTATAAAATTTTAACTAGCTTTTATTGCTTCTGAACTTAGCAGAGGTAAATCTGGCTTTTTGCAAAACAACCATAGAGCTTAGTGTCCTATTACAAAAAAAACCTTCACTTGTTAGTATTAGTTTGCGAGTACTTAAAGAGTACTCATGGCTTTGTCACTGGCTATTCCCGTGGCCAGACTATGAAGAGGAGTACCAGGATGATGGACCCTAGGAAGGTTACGACAACTAGGATCATCTCCCATCGTCAGCATTGCCTGTGACCCCAAAGATGGAGCGTCGCCTACGCTACCTCTATTATTACGTAATTCCGCTGCTTGAGTTGTATTAAGAACTGGATCATGAGATCCTTATTTGTTTAAGACCTCATGTATGGTTTGTAATGGATGTTGTACTGTGGTATCCAATTACATATGTCTACAAAAATGGTAATCCTGGGATTGCGATGTATGGCATAACAGGCATCTGAGATTAAAAAGCCGGGTGTTGACACTTACAAACCATCATTGCTACTTTCAGTCTTGAATTCGCCATGAAATATTTAGGTCCTCTTCACCACTTATTAGGTATTTTTGTTACTCGCACATCCTCCCCCCTTCATCTCAATCAACGTCAATACATCCTCGATGTTATTTCCCGTGCAGGCATGTCTGATTGTCATCCTTCACCAACTCCAGTAGACACTAAAGTTGCGGTGACCCAGCATACCACTGCATGTAGTATACTATAGTCATTGACATGACATCCACAGAACACTGTTCCGTAAATATCACATCCCTCGGAGTGGTATAACAGAAACATTGCGGGTCCATATTACAAACATACACACATTATTATTATTACAATACCAGAATTTCAAGACTTCAAAAGATTCAACTTACAAACCAAAATATAAAGTGTTTCAGCGGAAGTTAAGTAACAACTCCAACTAAGCGTTGAGCTGAGCAGCTTATTATATAAAGTTCATGCTACTCGGATCCATTAGTTATTAATAACTAGGGCAACTAAGCTGACTCGTTGCCATCTACTCCATATCGGATCTCGTAATCCACTCCTTCAACACCACCTGATAGGTCAGGCTCCTCGTAGAAGACATCTTCTTGGCATTCTGCTGCATACATTGGAGTATCCTAGGGATCCTCAGAGTCTAAGCAGGGGATCAAAGGAAAAGGTGAGTAACAGCATTACCCAGCAAGTTCATTATATGCAAGGTGGAAAGTTTGATGCTCTATCTACCACCTCGGACTATATGTCCTTGGCACTATGCAGTTTCGTAAATCTTTCTTCAAAGATTTTTTTATTATTTAAAATCTATGCCCATCAGCCTTCACAGGTTTACCATAACTTTCATGGAGTTCCTTTCCTGCCACGTTCATAGCTCCTTCCCGGAACAGGGAGTAATAAGTTACAACTTTTACACTCTACAGAGGTGCGTTACTTTACCCATGAGAGATCAACTTCTTGCTGCACAACCGGGCGTACTTTCCCGTCCACAATTCCATGATGTGGGGCCTAGTAGGTGATCCAAGCCAATCACTGCCCCCTTCGCGACCTCGCATGCCTCCTTGGTGTACACCATGCCCACCCATTGAATTACGGCAATGGTTTGTATAGACCGTTAGATGCCAGAACTATCGTGGGACGATAAGGGTTCCCACCCATATGCTGCATATCCTCTACGAATTACCAATTAATATGCATGCTACGAGTGATAATAACCACGACCTGCACATTCAGCTACATGCGAGAGGAAGAAGATACAGCTGACTTCTCTGTCCCATTCCAAATCTCATGGTTAACGCGTGATATACGGCGCTAGAATAACTAATGTCATGGGTTGTTAAGTTCCTAGTTGATTACCATTGTTGCAAATAGAAACCTAAGTTATATTGCTCCATTATATAATCACTTAGGATGATATCAACAATTTATTAATTTGAGAAAATAATATTTTCTTTCCTTGAAACATAGATGATAACACACAATTTGCAAATATTTTGATAAAGACTCTTCAAAGGACATGAGCAAGTGATGAACTTGCCTTGTGATTGCAAGGTAGTGAAGTCGGATGCTTGCACTAGACCTTGAGCTTCTATGTCTACAAAACATCATTATTGCCCAGTAAGGACAATATTTAAAGAAGCAAAATGAATATGCATAGTAATGTAATGCATTATTTATCATTTCTTTTTCTTTGTGTGTTTTACCCATTATTTTAGTTTCAAGAATTCCTTTAAGTAATAAAGGATTTCATTAAAAATAATATTTAATATTTATTGAACATTACATTTGTCATTTCTATAAGGTAATAATTTATTTTTAGAATTAAAATTTAATATTAATTACTATATTTACTCAATTAATAATTCTTTTAAGAATTAATATTTAAATAAAATATTTTCTTTTTATAACTCAAAACATTTATTTAGTATTTTTCCAAAATACTACAATATTAATATATAATAAAAGTAATTTTTATTTATTTTTATCCTCTTTATTTAATTTTATAAAATTCCATAAGAATATATATATTATAAAATTCTTGACCAAAAGTTGTATACATAAAAATTTATTTCTTAATTTAATTAAATATTTTGGATTATTATGAATCCAAAAATATATTATTTGTAATTTTTAGATTTCTATTTTTTTCTAGAATTTTATTTAATTCTAGGGATATTTTGGTCTTTTATTAATAGTCCTTTTGGGCTAATTGGTCCAATTTGGCCCAAGTGACTTGACCAAAAGGGCACCCCAAAGGGCTCTGGACCTATTGGACCATTCCCTCTGTATCTCTCTCTTGACCTCACTTCCTCTCCTTCTCGACCCCGTGGTCGATGGCATCGCCGCCGTGCTCTACTCGCCGCCGTGGTCCTGCCTGGCCGCTGCCATGGTGCAGGGCGAGGTTGTCGACCTTGCTACTCCATCTCCTCCGCTTCGATTTGATTTTGGAGCCCTCCTGTGGCCAGGCTAGCCCCGTTCCAGAACCCTAGGGTTTAGGGATGGTGTTGCCACTGCCGCTGCTGATCCTCCCAGGGTGGTGTGCGGTGCTCGTGCGCTTCTGTTGATGCCACCGTGGCTGCTGCGGGTTGCAGCACCCCCTGGGGTGCTCCCCACACTGCCACGAGCTCGTCGGCCCTTCTGCTTCCTCTTCAATTCTTCAGCGAGGACCTCCGGTGAATTGTGCCTCTATGCACTCTAGTGCATCTAGCTACCTCGACTCCCTCTATGTGTATATAGTGGCCAATCTATGATTAGTGTTTGCACTGATTCTAGGGTTCATCCTTGGTGCTTGTAGAATGATGCTATGGTCTGGTAATGATGCTTAGTGAGAATTTGTGTTCTCTGCACCTCAGTGCTAGTTGTCATCCTTTGATTTGTGGTGTTGTTGTTGGTTTGAGACTAATGTTGGATCTGATGCTAGTGGTTCATAGCTTTGTCTCTGATTGGTGATGTTGTTACTTGCTATGTTCATCTTCTGTCAGTGTCTTGATACTGACAGTTGATACGTTGGAAACGTATCTATAATTTTTGTTGCCCCATGCTTGTTTAGTATCTACTTTGCTTTACTTGTCCACACTTTGAGGTGCTTTTTAGATGTTTTCTAGTACTAACTTATTAAAAAGTTGCAACAGTGCTAGATGCCTGTTTTTTGTTGTTTTTGGTTTCAGAAAAGTTAGTAAAGAAATATTCTTGGAATTGGACAGGACAAACATCAAAGTCAATTACTTTCCGTGGGGAACAAGAAGTCTAGAGGCTGGAGGGCCGACCAGAGGGCAGACCCACCCAGCCAGTGAGGCGGCCCAGCCCGGCTAGGGTTTGGTGGCCTGCCGCCTCCGGTCTCGCCCCTTTGCCTATAAAGCCCCGATGCGAAACCACAGTACCGATTAGAAATCCACACTGTATGCAGCGCCGCCACCATCGTCCCTAGATCGGGAGGTGCAAGCTCTTCCGGCACCTGGGAGGAGATCATCCCGGAGGCCTTCTCTCCGGTATGATTCATGAGTAGTTCCACCTTAGACTATGGGTCCATGTAGTAGCTAGATTGTTGTATCTCCTCCTTTGTGCTTTCATGTATAGATATTGTGAGCTCCGTTCATGATCAAGATCTAATCTATTTGTAATCATGCATGTTGTGTTTGCGGGGATCCGATGGATATTGAGATTATTATGTTGGTTTCATTAATGGTTTTATCTTTATGATTCTATCATGTCTGTGTTGTTTGTGATCTTGCATGCTCTCCGTTGCTAGTGGTTATATTGGCCAATTAGTTGCTAGTGACTCCAAGAGGGGGTATTTATGCTCGATAGTGGGTTCATGCCTCTAGTTTCCAAGGGAAGTGATGAAATCTCTTGATTTGTAGATGTGTTGTTGCTACTAGGAGAAAACAATGGTCTCTTGTTCATGGAACATGTGGACTGTTTACCTTACACACTTTGCTTAAAGCGGTTATGCATTGCTTGCAACTTAATCTGGAGGGGTTCGGATGATAACTGAAGGTGGACTTCTAGTCATAGATGCAGTTGGATGACGGTCTATGTATATTGTTGTATTGCCCAATCAACCTCATAGGATCTTTCTGGCTAGTAATTGCATTGTTATGCCTTGCTCAGTTCCTGTCAATTGCCCCGCTGTAATTTGTTTACCCTTCATGCCATGTTGTTTATCTAAGGAGAGCACCTCTAGTGAACTATGGACCCCGGTCCAATATTTACCATTGATACATCTTCCACTGTTACCTGTTTACTTGCTACAAACCATTAACTTCCACACCATACGTTTAATCCTTTGTTACAGCAAACCGGTGAGCGTAATAACCTCACTGATTCGTTGGGGCAAAGTCTTGAGTTTGTGTTGTGTAGGTCTCCGTGTTGCTTGCAACACCTGTGTGATGTTTCCTTCCTCCTACTGGTTCGATAACCTCGGTCTCAACTGAGGGAAGACTTGCTGTTGTACTCTTCACACCTTGCTCTTGGGGTTCCCAACAAGACTCCACATCAATCACCAAGTTCTCTAGCGCCATCAAGGAGTCATCAACAAGTTTCACTGCCAGCGATGATTCACTTCATCGGTAAATGTTGGCTTATATGTTTATCCTTAGACTAAACTTGACTAGTAGAGTCTAATGATTCTTTGGATAAATTAAATGATCTCTGAGTATATCTCAGGGAAATGATATAGATTGTACTACTGGTTTATTTATAAAAGCTGGAATATCTGGTTGGCTTAGCTGTAGGATCATTTCTTGTGAAACCATCTTTAGAATGGCACACAAGTTGATCTGGTTGTTGGCTTTATTATGGTCAGTACTTGAGACTTGATAATTTCTTAATGATAAGTTGAAAAATTCACTTATTGTTCATGCCTATGATGCTGGTCTGAGGCTCTAGGAACTAAGTTCCTATGTTGCTGTGACTTTCAAAATTGGCTAAGGCATCATAGTTGCTTACTAGATCTTGGATCCTAGTTGGTTAAGTTAATGGATTTGTTGGTAGCTTGTAAAATCTGAGGTGCTACTCCTTCTTGGAGATGTGACCAGATTTTATAAGAACAGATGATGGAATATATATAAGTTGCATGTGATAGCACCAAATCTGTGAGACTGGTCTGAGATTTTTGGTGTTTTTGATAAAGTTTGGTTCTAACCTTTATATTTAAAACCTCTAGGATAGATTCACCCCACTTGGGTGATCATTGAGAGGTTGCCTTATGAGACAACACATATTTCTGTTTGGATAAGATGAATAGATCATGTGGTTGTTTATGACACTCACCACAAAACTGATGATTGTAGCGGTTTGTTGTGATGTTGGTGTTGTTGGCTTGATCATGTACTTCACCTCCTGATGTTGTTCTTGTTTCCCCTGGTTCTTGTTCTTGACCTTGATTTAGCCTACTCCTCCTAGCTCCGGTGGCTTGGCCTTGCTGTCCACCTAATTCTCCCCCTCCTTATGTCACCATCTAGTGATGTTTGGTTTGATCTGGTGTGGAGTTTTGTTGGCTAGTTTGCTTGGCTTTGGCTAAGCTGCCGGTTATTGTGTGGTGTGAGTAATGGAGATGTGCACTATTGCTTGCCCACGGCTGTGCTTGGTCCTTTTGTTGGTTTGAACTGCGGGGACTATGTCAACATCACACCCATGTAGTTAGGTGACTAAGCTATTTGTGTGTCTGCTGCATGGTTGTGGATATGCTCACTGAGGTGTTCTACCTTTTTATCTGGTTACTATTAACCTGCCTGGTGAAACTTTCCCCTTTACTTGCTATGATCATTTGACTTATGGATTATTTATTATGAAAGGTTGGTTTCTTTCATATTGGTGAAACTTGCCCCTAATATATTTACTCAATGATGTAAAATTGAGCAGTGCAACTCACTGCTCTCTACTAAGAGTAAAAATTAATAACTTAACCTTTATTTTCTTTTTTGTTTGTTCTTTGTTTTGCAGGTACAGGATTTTAAGATTCAAGATTAGTATAGGTTTTCTTTTTAGACAGATGTAATCCTTTGTAATTTTCATTCCATTCTTTTGTAAGAAATTTTGTAATAGTTCACTAATATGTAATTATTCCTCTTCTTGTAATTTTATTTCTATAAAGATTTTTTATTGACTTTATGAGTTACATTTTGTAACTTATTCATGGAATAAATATATGAAATAAATATTCATTGGTTTAATTGTATTTCTTATTTAGAGTTTCTGTTACTATATATTATTTCTTGATTAAATAATATTTATAAATCATAACTCTAATCTTTTAAAATATAAACTCAATATCAAGTTTGAATTCGAATTCCTTCCCCCAAAACACACTAATACATAAAGATCATGTCAAAATTTATAACGATCACTCTCCAAAGCTATTTCTTAACTTAGAGAGTGAAAGAAACTCTGATCGCATTAAGTTTTTATTTGGCAAAAAATTTACCCACATTTTGCAGATGAATGCATGTATATGCACAATTTCCTAAATCAACCCTTCGTTTGTTCCTAAATGCTGGGATGTTACAGACTTCCCCTCTTAAATTAAACTTCGTCCTGAATTTGCTGAAGTGTACCTGAATAGTTCTGGATAGGCTTTTCTTAAGTCATCTTCTTTCTCCCATGTGGCTTCTCTCTCGGGATGATGTTCCCACTGTATATTGCAGTACTTGATTGCCCTATTTCTCAACCTTTTCCAGTTTTCTTCCAGAATTTTACAAGGTTTTTCCACATAAGTCAGGTCTGCTTGTAACTCTATCTCTTGATGTGTGATTGCATCATTAGGAACTTTAAGACATTTCCGGAGTTGTGACACATGGAAAACATTATGAACTTGATCCAATCTTGAGGGTAGCTCTAAAGCATAAGCTATTGTCCTATTTTGACTCGGTACTTTGAATGGTCCTATATATCTTGGACTTAATTTTCCTTTAACTCTGAACCTCTTAACTCCTTTCATTGGGCTTACTTTTAGATATACCATGTCTCCTACTTCAGGATGCCATGATCTTCGACTTAGATCAGCATAACTTTTTTGTCTACTTTGGGCTATCTTCAATCTATCTTTGATTATATCAATTATATCTTGCCTTTCCTTGATATAATCGGGCGCAAATTCTTTGCTACTTCTAGACTCATACCAACATATTGGTGATCTACATTTCCTTCCATAAAGTACTTGATATGGAGCTGCCTTTAGACTACTTTGGTAGTTGTTATTGTAGGAAAATTCCGCCAATGGTAGATGATTTTCCCACGAACCTCCAAATTCTAATGCACAAGCCCTAAGCATGTCTTCCAGTATTTGATTTGTTCTTTCAGTTTGACCCCCCGACTCTGGATGATAGGCTGTGCTAAAATCTAAATTTGAACCAAGTGCTTTATGTAGTTGCTTCCAAAATGCCGAAGTAAACACTGATCCTCTATCAGTTACAATCTTTTTGGGCACTCCATGATTGCTTGCTATCTCCTTGATGTATACTTCTACTAACTTCTCGGCATTATCCTTCTGATTCACCAGAATAAAATGTGCACTTTTAGTGAGTCTATCAACAATTACCCATATCATATCCTTCCGTTTAGGTGTCATGGGAAATCCTGTGATGAAGTCCATACCAATTTCCTACCATTTCCACTCAGGAATTTCCAAAGGTTGCAGTGGTCCTGCTGGACTTTGATGTTCAGATTTTACCCTTTGGCAAGTATGGCATTCTAACACATATTTTGCAATGTCTCTCTTCATGTTATTCCACCAGAATAATTCTTTCAAATCCATGTACATCTTGGTACTTCCTGGATGAATGTAATATGGTGTCTCATGTGCCTCTCGAAGTATCACTTCACGAATCTCCGGCACATCTAGAACACAAAGACGATCTTGGAACCATAAAGACTCATAATCTCTTAAGCGAAAACTAATGTTTGTCCTTGAGATATCCTCCGAATTTCCTCAACAATAAAAGGATCTTCTGCTTGATGCCTAAAAATTCCGTGCTTAAGATCACTATTATGTTCTGCAACTACCTACATAGTAGCTAATCCTCCAAGAGTCTCTGTTTTTATAAATTGAACCTCTAACCTTTCCAAATCCATCTGGTAGCTCCCTATTGCTTGGCTAAATATCTGCACTTTTACGACTTAAAGCATCTGCTACAACATTTGCTTTTCCAGGGGTATAGTTGATTGTTAAATCATAATCTTTGATTAGCTCTAACCAACACATTTGTCTCATATTCAATTCCTTTTGAGGAAGAAATATTTGAGACTTTTATGGTCAGTATATAACTCACATCTGGCTTCGTAAAGAAAATTCCTCCATCCTTTCAGAGCAAAGACTACTGCTGCTAACTCCAAATCATGAGTTGGATAATTAACTTCATGTGGTTTCAGTTGTCTTGATCCGTAAGCAATTACTTTTTGATCTTGCATTAACACACCACCCAAACATTCTCTGGATGCATCACAGTATACTGTAAAGTCCTTCCCCGTTTCAGGAACTGCTAAGATTGGAGCAGTAGTTAATGTGGTCTTTAACTCCTGAAAACTGGCTTCACACTTCTCATCCCAGATGAAGGGTGTATCCTTCCTTAACAATTTGGTCATTGGTCTAGCTATTTTCGAGAATCCTTCAATGAACCTCTGATAGTAACCAGCCATTCCCAAGAAACCTCTAATTTGTTTCACATTAGTGGGTGCAGTCCATTCTAATACTGACTGAACTTTGGATGGATTTACCGCAATTCCATATTTACTGATCACATGACCGAGGAATTCTACCTCATCTAGCTAGAATTCACACTTACTGAACTTAGCATAAAGCTTATGTTCTCTTAGGATCTGTAATGATATTCTCAAATTGATCAGCATGCTCTTCCTTATCCTTGGAATATATCAGAATATCATCAATAAACTCTATGACAAACTTGTCCAAGCATGGCATGAAGATTTTGTTCATCAAATTCATGAATATTGCTGGTGCATTGGTCAAACCAAACGGTACGACAAGATACTCATGGTGTCCATACCTTGAGACAAATGTTGTCTTTGGAACATCTTCTGGTTTGATTCTTATCTGATGGTACCCGGATCTTAGATCAATCTTGGAAAATACTACAGCTCCTTTAACTTGATCAAACAGATCCTAGATTCTAGGTAATGGATACTTATGCTTGATGGTAACATTATTGATATTCCTATAGTCCCCACACATTCTTCTTCCTCCATCTCTTTTATCCACAAAAATCATTGGTGTTCCCCATGGAGATACACTTTCTTGAATAAATCCTTTCCTGGCTAACTCATCAATTTGCTCTTTGAGTTCTTTTAATTCTTTTGGACCCATCTTGTATGGTGCTTGAGATATTGGTGCGGTACCCGGAATTAGATCAATGGTGAACTCTATCTCCCGATCTGGTGGCATTCCTGGTAACTCTACTGGAAAAACATCTTGAAACTCATTTACTACAGGAATATCTTTCAACTTGACCTCCTTCATTGAGTTCAACTGCAGATCCACCATAATATGACTGTGCTTATCTGCTTGATAAACTATCCTTGCTCCACTTGGAGTCTTAATTGAGACAGTTTTATCCTCACAATTAATCTGGGCCCCATGTTCAGTCATCCAATCCATACCCAGCACTACTGCAATTCCCTTCAAAGGAATCACATAAAGGTCCGCAAAGTAGGTACAACCATAGATCAAGATAACCTGATCTTGTTTAATGTGGCGTACAACTACATTTCCCCCTGCCGTCACTACGGTCATAGGTTTTTCTAACGTTGCCCTTCTAATCCCAATTTTTTCACAGAATTCTTCGGAAATGAATGAAGTAGTTGCACCAGTATCAAATAGAACATTTCCGGGATTGGTAAGAATGTTGAGCGTACCTATCACTGCATGCTCTGAGTTATCCACTTCCTCCAGGGTTGCGCAATTTAGCTTCCCGGTAGGTCTATTCCTTTTGCCATTATTGTTTTTGACACTATTTCCTCCTCGATTGGGCTGTCCATTACCTCCACTGGCTTGTCCTCCACCCTTGGTAGGCCAACCACCCGGTGGTTTACTCGGACAGTCAGGCTTGATATGGCCCTTCTGGCCACAACCGTAATAAATAACTACTACCTTTTTGCATTCTCTCTGGAAATGCCCTGGAAGTCCACAATTGTTGCAGATAACATTTCTCCGGGGATTGGACTGATTTCCACCATTGCCCTTGTTATTGTTATTGTTGTTGTAGGCTTTGTTCTTGGGATTGAACTCCGGATTGGGTTTAGGTTTACTTGCCTGAATCCTCTTAGTTTCCTTCTTGGCTCTCTTCCTCCTATCCTCTTGGACATTCTTGTAGTCATCTTCAAAAGTGATGGCTGCATCCAGTAGTTGCTGATAGGTTTGTTTATTGGCCAACCTCAACTGCATTCTCACAAATGGATTTAATCCTCAAAGAAAACGCTTCTTTCTCTTCTCTTTAGTGCTCACTTCATCCTCGGCATAACGAGATAGTTGGATAAACTCCCGGATGTAATTCATGACACTAGTATAACCTTGCTGAAGCTCCTCAAACTCTCTCCGCTTCAACTCCATAACACTCTCCGGAACATGATACTCACGGAACCTCTGCTTGTACACTTCCCAAGTATACTCTCTTCCTGTCTGTTGCATAGCTAACTGATTTTACCACCATGATGCTGCAGGTCCTGTCAGAAGATGAGTTGCATACCTCAGTTTTTCCTCATCATTACAACCTACAGTCTTCAACTTTCTCTATGTATCTTCTAGCCAATCTTCTGCATCCATTGGTTTAGGAGCTTATGCAAAAGGTAACGGCCTTGCATTCTGGAAGTCGAAAAGACTCACTCCTCCACCTTCAGGTGCTCTCTGGTTTCCAGCTCGTCCCAACAACTCTTCCATCAACTTGTTTTGGTTTTCTTGCATCACTTGCATATACTGCATAAAGTTCTGCTCCATTAACGGCCTCATTGGTGGTGGTGGTAATGTTCCCTAATTTACGGTATCTGCATCGGCCTTCTCCTTGGCCTCATGTTCCATGCATTGCTGCTCAGATTCAATTTCTACACCCGTGTCCATGACCCGCTAGTCCTGCAACATAAAGTGAATACTCATAATTACATCATGCACATGTGTTCTGATCTCAACTTTACGCATAGAACTAGTCACACAATGGAAATCCAAATAAAATCCAAATATGCATTTCACACATTATACATTACAAGCCTCATAACAAAGTACAAAGTCATCCTGCTTGCACCCTACAAATACTATAGTATAATAAGTATACCGCCTCACTTATTTATATACATCACTCTCAAGGATTACAATACACAATACCCGATACTTCCTAATAAGCCGCCTGCTTCTAGTATCCATGACGCTCATCATACATGCCTTAAGTCCAACCGTGATGACGCAATGTCTGTCACACAGTTTGTGGAACAATTGGCCTTCCAGAAGGAACATACTCAGTATCTGGAGTATCAGGACTTGAGCCATTACTCAATCTGAGTGTATTGACTCCCTCCAGCTCAGCTGAAAAGTCTTCAGAAACATGTTCAACATTATCACCCACTTGCATCTCTTGAGCTTCATGCCTTAAGTTGTCAATAGAATACGTAGATCCTGCTGCTCCCCAGGTGCTCTATTGGGCAAGATAGTTAAACACCGGGTAATGTATATTCCCTGGGTTTTGAGAAAATGTTGATGATTCAAACACTCTCTCCTCAGGATCTTCTTACTCATCCTGCTCTTCGACAAATATGGTATTTCTACTACTGTTGCTAGGATTGGTTCTAGCACCCATCCAACTGGATTATCCAACATTTCTGTCAGACTCATCTATGGACATCTGATTTCCTTGGGATCCTTCAAATGATCCCATTCTCCAACCATCAGAATTCTCGATAGGAAGTTCTGAATCAAACCCTTCCTCTGAACCTTGTGGTACAGCATACCTCATATCTAATGTAGGATCATAGGTAGGTTCAAGTCTGGGTGAATAAGGATATGGTATAAAAAATTTGGGATCTATGGGTATATCCGTAAATATTGGTTCCGTACTACTCCTTGCTTTTTTCCAACTGGAATGCTAACTGCTTCTTTCTTTCCGGATCAGTTAGATCCTCTAACATGTCATTTTTATCCTCAACAATAACTTGATGTGTCTTATAAAAAGACGCAACAAGCGTTTAGTATTGATCCATAAACTTGGAAGCTAACTTAGGATGCTTCTTTACCAAAGTAAGATGATACGGTACTGGCTCCAGGTCTAAAGAATCATGAGGAATCATAGAGAATGTGCTCCCTTCTAACTCCTTGGCTTTATGCTCCCGGATATTAGCTATCGCCTCTACAACAGCAACATGATATGTTTCTAAATGACTCATAACTTCACCTATAGGTAGATCGTGATATAATCCAAGCTCCTCTAAAAGTTGGATACTCACACGATACTTGGATAACATCCGACCATCATAATAGGTTATGGTATTCACCGGAATTTTAGTTGGACAACTAAAAATCTTTAAGAGTTGACGAAGTTGATCCGTGAATGATCCTTGGTAATCATCAAGAGTCTCCTCTTTCCTTACCAAAGTTTGTTTTGGAAACTTTGGTGCCATAACTCTGTATATTCAAGAATATTTTGATTAGTAATGGATAATATATCGCATCATAACAAGAATTATCGCACTAAAAAATATATAACGGAATATTCTCATTTGAATACCCATTATACCCTTTTTAGAGAATTCTTTATCGTTGCTATACACTCCTATAGGTAATACCCTTTAATAGGTTTAAAACCTAAGGTCAAAGAAATTTGCTTTGATACCAACTGCGGTGACCCAGCATACCACTGCATGTGTAGTACACTATAGTCGTTGACATGACATTCATAGAACACCGTTCCGTAAATATCACATCCCTTAGAGTGCTACAGCAGAAACATTGCGGGTCCATATTACAAACATACACACATTATTATTATTACAATACCAGAAGTTCAAGACTTCAAAAGATTCAACTTACAAAACAAAAAATAAAGTGTTTCAGCGGAAGTTAAAAGTAATAACTCCAACTAAGCGTTGAGCTCAGCACCTTATTATATAAAGTTCATGCTGCTCGGATCCATTAGTTACTAATAACTAGGGCAACTAAGTTGACTCGTTGCCATCTACTCCATATCGGATCTTGTAATCCACTCCTTAAACACCACCTGACAAGTCAGGCTCCTCTTAGAAGACATCTTCTTGGCATTCTGCTGCATACATTGGAGTATCTTCGGGATCCTCAGAGTCTAAGCAGGGGATCAAAGGAAAAGGTGAGTAACAGCGTTACCCATCAAGTTCATTATATGCAAGGTGGGAAGTTTGATGCTCTATCTACCACCTCGGACTATATGTCCTTGGCACTATGCCGTTTTCGTAAATCTTTCTTCAAAGATTTATTTTATTATTTAAATTCTATGCCCATCAGCCTTCACAGGTTTACTAGAACTTTCATGGAGTTCCTTTCCTGTCGCGTTTGTAGCTCCTTCCCAAACAAGGGAGTAACAAGTTATAGTTTTTACACTCTGCAGAGGTGCGTTACTTTACACATGAGAGATCAACTCCTTGTTACACAACCGGGCGTACTTTCCCGTCCATAATTCCATGATGTGGGGCCCAGTAGGTGATCCAAGCCAATCACCGCCCCTTCGCGACCTCGCATGCCTCCTTGGTGTACACCATGCCCACCCATTGAATTACGAAAATGGTTTGTACAGACCGTTAGATGCCAGAACTATCGTGGGACGATGAGGGTTCCCACCCATATGCTGCATATCCTCTACGAAATACCAATTAATATGCACGCCACGAGTGATAATCACGACCTGCACATCCGGCTACATGCGAGAGGAAGAATATACAGTTGACTTCTCTGTCCCATTCCAAATCTCATGATTAATGCGTGATATACGACGCTAGAATCACTGATGTCATGGGTTGTTAAGTTCCTAGTTGATTATCATTATTGCAGATATAAACCTAAGTTCTATTGCTCCATTATATCATCACTTAGGATGATATCAAAAATTTATTTATTTGAGAAAATAATATTTTCTTACCTTGAAACATAGATGATAACACACAATTTGCAAATATTTTGATAAAGACTCTTCAAAGGACATGAGCAAGTGATGAACTTGCCTTGTGATTGCAAGGTAGTGAAGTCGGATGCTTGCACTAGACCTTGAGCTTCTATGTCTACAAAACATCATTATTGCCCGGTAAGGAAAATATTTAAAGAAGCAAAATGAATATGCATAGTAATGTAATGCATTATTTATCATTTCTTTTTCTCTGTGTGTTTTACCCATTATTTTAGTTTCAAGAATTCCTTTAAGTAATAAATGATTTCATAAAAAATAATCTTTAATATTTATTGAACATTATATTTGTCATTTTTTAAGGTAATAATTTATTTTTAGAATTAAAATTTAATATTTATTCCTATATTTAAATAAAAGAATTTCTTTTTATAACTCTAAACATTTATTTAGTATTTTTCCAAAATACTACCATATTAATATATAATAAAAGTAATTTTTATTTATTTTTATCCTCTTTCTTTAATTTTATAAAATTCCATAAGGAATATATATATATTATAAAATTCTTGACCAAAAGTTATTTTTAGATTTCTATTTTATTTTAAAGAATTTTATTTAATTCTAGGTATATTTTGGTCTTTTATTAATCATTAAAACTTCTTTTAAGTTTTGGGCTAATTGGGCCAATTTGGCCCAAGTGACTTGACCAAAAGGCACCCTGAAGGGCTCTGGCCCTATTGGCCCATTCTCTCTCTATCTCTCTCTCGACCTCACTTCCTCTCCTTCTTGACCCCATGGTCGATGGCGCCGCCGCCATGATCTACTCGTCGCCGTGGTCCCCCTGGCCGCTATCGTGGTGCAGGGCGAGGTTGTCGACCATGCTAGTCCATATCCTCCGCTTCGATTTGATTTTGGAGCCCTCCTATGGCCAGGCTAGCCCCGTTCCCGAACCCTAGGGTTTGGGGATGGTGCTACCACTTCCGCTGCTGATCCTCCCATGGTGGTGTGCCATGCTCGTGCGCTGTTGTGGCCGCCGCCGTGGCTGGTGCGGGTTGCAGCGCCCCCTGGGGTGCTCCCCGTGCTACCACAAGCTCGTCGGCCCTTCTGCTTCCTCTTCAATTCTTCAGCGAGGACCTCCGGTGAGTTGTGCCTCTATGAACTCTAGTGCATCTAGATACCTCGAGTCCCTCTGTGTGTATCCAGTGGCCAATCTATGATTAGTGTTTACACTGATTCTAGGGTTCATCCTTGGTGCTTGTAGAATGATGCTATGGTCTGGTAATGATGCTTAGTGAGAATTTGTGTTCTCTGCACCTCAGTGCTGGTTGTCATCATTTGATTTGTGGTGTTGTTGTTTGTCTGAGACTAATGTTGGATCTGATGCTAGTGGTTCATAGCTTTGTCTCTGATTGGTGATGTTGTTACTTGATATGTTCATCTTCTGTCAGTGTCTTGATACTGACAGTATCACTGTCAGTGATGATTCACTACATCAGTAAATGTTGGCTTATATGTTTATGCTTAAACTGAACTTGACTAGTAGAGTCTAATGATTCTTTGGATGAATTAAATGATCTCTGAGTATATCTCAGTGAAATGATATTGATTGTATTGTTGGTTTATTTATGAAAGCTGGAATATCTGGTTGGCTTAGCTGTAGGATCATTTCTTGTGAAACCTGAATGGTTTCGTAGCATAGTAAATCAAAATTTTCTACGGATGCGAACGGGAAAGCCAAGATCTAATCTAGGAGATGCAATCAACGAGAGGGATAGATGAGATATTCATACCCTTGAAGAAATCGCACAGCAGAAACGTTCAACAGAACATGGGTGATGTAGTCGAACTAGCCTTCTCCTCCTCGCGATCCGATCCGATCCAACGCCGCAAGTGGCGGCCTCTCCGAGAGATGCACACGTAAGGTGCCACGACGTCTCCTCCTTCCTCGGTCTAGCAAGTGGGGTGGAGAGATAGATTGAATTTACATCACGACGACGTGGTTCAATGGTGGAGAGTTTCTGTGGCAGGGCTTCGCCTACGCGTAGTCGGGAGAGAGAGAGAGGTAGGGCAGCAGCTGGAGGCTAGGGTTTTTGGGGTGAGGGAGGTGCTTGCCCACCTAATATAGGGGCTGCCCCCACCCCTCCTCCAAGCCCTAGGGCGGCGGCCCCAAGGGTGGAGTGGGGGGCAAGTCTCCCCCCCTTCTAGAAGGTCTCCTAGGGTTTCCCCTAGGGTTTTGGCTGGCTAGGCCTGTGGGGCCTTGTGCCCCTGGCCCAATGCGGCCAGGGCACTCCCTCGTAGGCCCATGCAATCCTCCGACAAGTGGGGCCACGTTGGTCCCACTCCAGAAGCTTCTAGAACCTTCCGGTATAATACCGAATACTCTGAAACTATTCCAAAATCCAAAAACTGCTTTCCTTTATATGAATCTTATTCTCCGGACCATTCCGGAACCTCTCGTGATGTCCTGGATCTCATCCGAGACTTCGAAAAAAAACTCATAAACCAATTATCCATTCTATCCTAGCGTCGAGACACGTTAAGTGTGTGACCCTACGGGTTCGAGAATATGCAGACATGATCTTCTATCAATAATCAATAGCGGGATCTGGAAACCCATATTGACTCCCACATATTCCATATCAGATGAACCGCGATGCCAGGATTCAATTAATCCCATATGTATATTCCCTTCGTCACGCGATATTTTACTTGCCCGAGATTCGATCGTTGGTATCGGTATACCTAGTTCAATCTCGTTCACAGCAAGTACTTTACTCGTTCCGTAATCCGATATCACTTTGTGATTAACTCCTTAACCACGTGCTTGCGGTGTTGATATCGATTCAAGTGGGCAAGTATATCTCTCCGACTCGAGAGGGACAAATCCCATATCGATACATACAACCCAACAAGTACTTTCTGATCACCTGAGAGACACCTTTATGATCACCCTCTCATAGGATGACGTTTGATGACCTCAAAGCTTTCTTCCGAAACCAGGGAGTTGCATTATCTCATGGTATAAGGAATACAATATTTGACATAGGAAAAAGCTTCGCAAAGATGAACACGATGACACGATCTAATTGCTCTACTTGATTTGGGTGTGTCCATCATATCATTCTCCTAATGACATGATCTCATTATTAATCGACAACTCATGTCTATGGTTAGGAAACCTTAACCATCATTAATCAATGAGCTAGTCCATAGAGGCGTACTAGGGACACGGTGTTGTTCATCAACCACACAAGTATCAAAGTTTCCGCTTAATACAATTCTAGCATGGAATATAAACTTTATCATGAACAAGAATTATAACAATAACATCTTTATTATTGCCTCTAGGGCATAATTCCAACAGTCTCCCACTTGCACTAGAGTCAATAATCTAGTTTACATCTGGCAACAATCTAACACCCATGGCATTAAGGTGTTGATCATGTTTTGATCGTGGAAGAGGTTTAGTCAATGGATCTGCGACATTCAGATCCGTATGTACTTTGCTAATCTTCAGATCTCCATCTGTTATATAATCTCGAATTATATGAAACTTGCGGTTGATGTGCTTGGTCTTTGGATGATATCTTGGTTCCTTAGCCAGTGCTATGGCGCCAGTGTTGTCACACAATATCTCCAGTGGGTCCAAGGCACTTGGAACCACACCAAGCTAAGTGATGAAGTTCCTAGTCCAAACTCCTTCACTTGACGCTCGGCAGACCATGTATTCTCGCTTCTCTTGTAGATCCCGATCACGCTTTGCTTGCAGCCTTCTCCACTCAGCTCCTCCATTCAAAATATAAACGCGTATCCTCTAAGATTTAGAATCATCCTTGTGGTGTCGAAACTAGCGTCGACGTAACCTTTACATTTAGCTGCTCATCACCTCCATAAACCAAGAACATTTCTTTAGTCCTATTTAAATACTTTAGGATGTTCTTTACGGCTGTCCAGTGTTCCACTCCTGGATCACTTTGGTATCTACTCGTCAAACTAAGAGCATTGGACACATCCGGTCTAGTACACAGCATGGCATACATGATAGAACCTATGGCCGAGGCATATGGCACTTTTCTCATAGTTTATCTATCGTTTACCGTGGCCGGACACTAAGCCTTGCTCAATATCTTACCTGACAACATGGGCAATGAACCTTTCTTTTCTTTATCCATTCTGAACCTTTTCATAACTTTGTCTAGGTATGTATTTTGGCTTAAAGCTATTAGGCGTCATTGTCTATCTCTATAGATTATGATGCCTAATATATAAGCAGCTTCTCCTAGGTCTTTCATTGAAAAACATTTGTTCAAATAACTCTTCACATCGTTAAGCATATCAATGTCATTTCCAATAATAAATATGTCATCCACATATAGTACTAAAAATGTCACGGAGCTCCCACTCACTTTCTTGTAGATACAAGCTTCGTAGCAATTTGGAACAAATCCAAAGCTCTTGATCACTTGATCAAAACGAAGGTTCCAACTCAGAGATGCTTGCTTCAGTCCATAAATGGAACGTTGAAGTTTGCACACCTTATCAGCATCCTTAGGATTAACAAAACCTTCGGGCTGCATCATATACAACTCTTCATCAATGTTGCCATTAAGGAATGCGGTCTTGACATCCATTTTCCATATTTCATAATCATGAAATGCAGCAATTGCTAATAAAATCCGAATGGACTTAAACATCGCTACAGGAGAGAAACTCTCATCGTAGTCAACACCTTGAACTTGTCGAAAACCTTTCGCGACAAGTCGAGCTTTATAGACAGTAACATTACCATCCGCGACCGTCTTCTTCTTGAAAATCCATTTGCACTCAACGGCCTTACGGTCGTTAGGAGGGTCCACCAAAGTCCATACTTGGTTTTCGCTCATGGATCCCAATTCGGATTTCATGGCCTCTAGCCATTTCTCAGAGTCTGGGCTCATCATCGCTTCCTCATAGTTCGCAGGTTCACTGTTGTCTACCAACAAGATAGTTAAGACAGGGTTGTTGTACCACTCAGGAGGGGCACGTGACCTTGTCGACCTGTGACGTTCAGCAGCAACATCATTCGAAGTTTCATGATCCTCATCATTAGCTTCCTCTCTTGTTGGTGCAGACGGCACTGGAACAATTTCAGGTGCTGCGCTACTCTCCAACTCGAGAGAAGGTTCAATAACCTCGTCTAGCTCTACCTTCCTCCCACTCACTTCTTTCGAGAGAAACTCCTTCTCAAGAAAGGATCCGTTCTTTGCGACAAACACTTTGCCTTCGGATCTGTGATAGATGTTGGAATTATGCCCTAGAGGCAATAATAAAGATGTTATTATTATAATTCTTGTTCATGATAAAGTTTATGTTCCATGCTAGAATTGTATTAAGCAGAAACTTTAATACTTGTGTGGTTTGTAAACAACACCGTGTCCCTAGTACGCCTCTATGGACTAGCTCATTGATCAATGATGGTTAAGGTTTCCTAACCATAGACATGAGTTGTCAATTGATAATGAGATCATATCATTGGGATAATGATATGATGGACAGACCCAAACTAAGCGAAGCAATTAGATCGTTTCATCGTGTTCATCTTTGCAAAGCTTTTCCTATGTCAAATATTGTATTCCTTAGACCATGAGATAATGCAACTCCCTGGTATCGGAAGAAAGCTTTGAGGTCATCAAACGTCATCCTATGAGAGGGTGATCATAAAGGTGTCTCTCAGGTGATCGGAAAGTATCTGTTGGGTTGTATGTATCGAGATGGGATTTGTCCCTCCCAAGTCGGAGAGATATACTTCGGGCCCACTCGGTAATCGATATCAACACCGCTTGCAAGCATGTGGTTAAGGAGTTAACACATTGTGATATCGGATTACGGAACGAGTAAAGTACTTGCTGTGAACGAGATTGAACTAGGTATGACGGTACCGACGATCGAATCTCGGGCAAGTAAAATATCGCGAGACGAAGGGAATATATATATGGGATTGATTGAATCGCATCGTGGTTCATCCGATATGATCATCGATGAATGTGGAGTCAATATGGGTGCCTGACCCTGTTGATTATTGATAGAAGATCATGTCCGCATATTCTCGAACCCACGGTCACACACTTAACGATCTCGACGCTAGGATAGATTGGATAATTGGTTTATGAATTTTGTTGAGTCTCGGATGGGATCCGGATATCACGAGAGGTTCCAATGGTCCGAGAATAAGATTCATATAAGGCAGTTTTGGAGTTCGAATTGTTCCGGTTAATCGGTATTGTACCAAGCTTCTAGAACCTTCCAAGGGGACCAACGTGGCCCCACATTCCGGAGGGGCATGGGCCTATGAGGGAGTGTCCTGACATTGGGGCACAAGGCCCCATAGGGCCCAGCCGATCCTGGATAAGTTTAAACTCGTTTAAACTAGAGATAGGATTTCTAGATAAGGGAGAGTTTAAATCGTTTAAACTAGAGATAGGATTTCTAGATAAGGGAGAGTTTAAATTGTTTAAACTATAGATAGGCTTGGAGGAGGGGCAAGGGCTGGCCGCCCCCCTTTATATATAGAGGGGTGGTGCGCTCCCTCCCCCCTACACACACCTTCCTCCAAGCCCTAGCAGCCTTGCTACCTTCCTCTCTCTCCTCACTGCTTGTAGGCGAAGCCTGCAGAAATTCTCCACCATATACACCACGCCGTCGTGTTGTAGATCCAATCTATCTCTCCACCATACTCGCTGGTCCGAGGAAGGAGGAGACGCCAGTCCGTGCACGTGCATCTCACGAGGCACCGCCACTTGTGGTGCTAGATCGGATCGGATCGAGGAGGAGAAGCGATCGACTACATCACCCACGCTCGATTTAACGTTCATGCGGCGAATCTTCAAGGGTATGAAGATCTAATCCAATCTCTCTCGTTGATTGCATCTCCTAGATTAGATCTTGGCTTTCCCTCTGTTCGCATCCGTAGAAAATTTTGATTTACTATGCCGCGAAACCCTTCAATAGAAGGTATACCCAATCGTTTCCTTAGGGTATCCTCTGAAGACACATTTCTCTGCTTTGGGTTCGAGCTTGTCCGACATCAACTTCTTGACGTAAGCTTCGCATCCCCAAACTTTAAGAAACGACAACTTAGGTTTAGCACCAAACCACAGTTCATACGGTGTCGTCTCAACGGATTTAGATGGTGCCCTATTTAAAGTGAATGCAGCGGTTTCTAATGCATAACCCCGAAATGATAACGGCAAATTTGTAAGAGACATCATTGATCGCACCATATCTAATAGAGTTCGATTCCGGCGTTCAGAAACACCATTGCGCTGTGGTGTTCCGGGTGGCGTGAGTTGCGAAAAGATTCCGCTTGCTTTAAGATGCGTGAGAAAATCATAACTCAAATATTCACCTCCATGATCGGATCATAGAAATTTAATTTTCTTGTTACGATGGTTTTCCACTTCGTTCTGAATTTTTTTGAACTTTTCAAACGTTTCAGATTTATGTTTCATTAAATAGATATACCCATATCTACTTAAGTCATCAGTAAAAGTGAGAAAATAGCGATATCCACCACGCGTCGAAACACTCATTGGTCCGCATACATCGGTATGTATGATTTCCAACAAGTCCGTTGCTCGCTCCATCATTCCGGAGAACGGGGTTTTGATCATCTTGCCCATGAGGCACGGCTCGCACGTGTCAAATGATTCAAAATCAAGGGAGTCCAAAAGTCCATCAGAATGGAGTTTCTTCATGCGTTTTACACCAATATGACCTAGACGACAGTGCCACAAATAAGTTGAATTATCACTATCTACTTTGCATCTCTTAGCCTCAATGTTATGGATGTGTGTTTCATTACTTTCGAGATTCAGAAGAAATAAACCATTCATAGCAGGCGCATGGCCATAAAAGATGTTATTCATATAAATATAACAACCATTATTCTCCGATTTAAATGAATAACCGTCTTGCAATAAACACGATCCAGATATAACGTTCATGCTCAACACAGGCACATAATAACATTTATTAAGGTTTAAAACTAATCCTGAAGGTAAAACTAAGGAGAGCGCCGACGGCCATCACATCAACTCTTGATCTGTTGCCAACGCGCATCGTCACCTTATCCCTTGCTAGCCATCGTCTATTCCGTAGCTCCTGTTTCGAGTTACAAATATTAGCAACTGAACCAGTATCAAATACCCAGGCACTACAACAAGCGCTAGTAAGGTAAACATCAATAACATGTATATCAAATATACCTTTAATGGTGCCAGCCTTCTTGTCCGCTAAGTACTTGGACAATTGCGCCAGGACCCTTGTCCTTGCAATAGAAGCACTCGATGTCCGCTTAGGTCCGATTTGAGCTTCTTCTCAGGGCAACACGCTTACGCTGCCTTTATTGAAGGATTTCTTTGCACCCTTACCTTTCTTAAAGCTAGGGGCTTGTTGACCATCAACACATGATTATCTTTCTTGATGTCCACCTCGCAGCCTTTCAGCTTAGCGAAGAGCTCGATGATCGATCAAGGAACCAATCTGATTGTGAGTAACTACAAAACTTTTGTAGCTAGGAGGGAGTGACTGCAGAACTCTATCAATCTTGAGCTCTTCTGGAATCTTGCAGTCTAGTTGCTCAAGACGTTGAGTGTAGCCCGACATCTTAATGGCGTGCTCACTAACGGAACTCCCTTCCTCCATCTTGAAGTTAAAGAATTTCTCAGAGATCTCATATCTCTCAGAACGGGCCTGAGTCTGAAACATGGTTTTCAGTTCCTCAAGAATCTCAAAGGGCCCGGCGAACTCCTCAAAACGATTTTGAAGGTCCGATTCCATAGCAAACAACATGGTACTCTTAATCACTTCATAATCATCTTTGCGCGACTGATAAACAACTTTTTCATCAGCCGGGGCATCTATAGCAGGGGCGTCACCTAGCGCTTTCTCAAGGACATAGTCCTTTTGTCCGCCAGCGAGAATGATTCTCAGATTGCGGAACCAGTTGGTGAAGTTAGACCCATTGTTCTTAAGCTTTTCTTTCTCAGCAAAAACGTTGAAGTTGAAGTTGGACTTAGCCATTTGATCTACAAAATTTGCAAGTACAATTTAGACTATGTTCATGATAGCTAGTTCAACTTAATCAAATTACTAGATGAACTCACACTAAATTCAACATCCCTCAAGTTGTTTAGTGAACATGATCCAAATTCACCACACCTAATCCGATCTTCACGAGAAGAGATGTGGTTTTAATTGGTGGACAACAAAGTGTCGATCATATCATTCATATGACTCATGCTTAACCTTTCGGTTCGTGTGTTCCGAGGCCATGTCTGTACATGCTAGGCTCGTCAAGTCAAACCCAAGTATTTCCGTGTAAAAATGGCTTGCACCCATTGTATGTGAACGAGAGTTTATAGCACCATCATCACGAGATGCTTGAACACCATTTAACTTTAGCAACGGTGCATACATGGGAGACCACAATTTTATCTTGATCTTTATGAGGAATCATCTTATAATGCTACCGTCATGATCTAAGCATAATAAGATACATAAAAGGATAAACATCACATGCATATAATCTTATGTGACATGGTATAGCCAATCTCGCAATGATCTCCATCTTGTGCGTACAAGATGATCTCCATCATTCCACCATGATTGCCTCCACCACGAATAGCAACTACAACTATTGCTAACTACTTAGCGATAAAGTAAAGCTATTACATGGCGTATAAGAAGCTGACACACAGGTCATACACAATTATAAAGACAACCATATGGCTCCTGCCGGTTGTGTACTCATCGACATACAAGTCATGAAATATTACAAAACATGATCATTGCATACAACATACACATCATATCTTGGGCCATACCATATCACAAACACTCCCTGCAAAAACAAGTTAGACGCCTCTACTTTGTTGTTGCATGTTTTACGTGGCTTATGGGAGTAACAAGCTAAGAACGATTCTTACCTACGGAAAGCCACAACGGTGATATTATGGTTGCCAACATCCGGTATAAATCCCATGACTACTATAGTGAGAGAAACTGGCATCCACCAGCTGCATGTGTGGAACAAGCCACACGTCAAGTGCGGAGCCGGTCTCGCGAACGAGGTCGTGTAAAGTTGGCCTGGACCGCTTCGATCTCACTATCCCGCATCATAAGAAGTATACAACAAGAGGCTTGCAACAGAAAACATCAACGCCCGCAACAAGCATGTTGCGTTCTACTCGTGAAACACATCTACACATAGATCTAGCTCTGATACCACTGAAGGGTTTCACATCATAGTAAATAAAAAATTTCTACGGATGCGAACGGGAAAGCCAAGATCTAATCTAGGAGATGCAATCAATGAGAGGGATAGATGAGATCTTCATACCCTTGAATAAATCGCACAGCAGAAACGTTCAACAGAACGTGGGTGATGTAGTCGAACTAGCCTTCTCCTCCTCGCGATCCGATCCAACACCGCAAGTGGCGGCGCCTCCGAGAGATGCACACGTACGGTGCCGCGAAGTCTCCTTCTTACTCTGTCTAGCAAGTGGGGTGGAGAGATAGATTTGATCTACAGCATGACGGAGTGGTGCAATGGTGGAGAGTTTCTACGGCAGGGCTTCGCCTACGCGAAGTCGGGAGAGAGAGAGAGGTAGGGCAGCAGCTGGAGGCTAGGGTTTTTGGGGTGAGGGGAGGGTGCGCCCCCTGCCCACCTTATATAGGGGGCTGGCCGGCCCCCTTGCCCCCTCCTCCAAGCCCTAGGGCGGCGTCCCCAAAGGTGGAGTGGGGGCAAGTCTTCCCTCCCCCTTCTAGAAGGTCTCCTAGGGTTTCCCCTAGGATTTTGGCCGGTTGGGCCTATGGGGCCTTGTGCCCCTGGCCCAATGCGTCTAGGGCACTCCCTCGTAGTCCCACGCACCCCTCCGACAAGTGGGGCCACGTTGGTCCCACACCGGAAGCTTCTAGAACCTTCCGGTACAATACCGAATACTCTGAAACTATTCCGAAATCCAAAAACTGCTTTCCTTTATATGAATCTTATTCTCCGGACCATTCCGGAACCTCTCGTGATGTCCTGGATCTCATCCGAGACTCCGAACAAAAACTCATAAACCAATTATCCATTCTATCCTAGCGTCGAGACACGTTAAGTGTGACCCTACGGTTCGAGAATATGCGACATGATCTTCTATCAATAATCAGCAATGGATCTAGAAACCCATATTGACTCCCACATATTCATCGATGATCATATCGGATGAACCACGATGCCAGGATTCAATTAATCCCATATGTATATTCCCTTCGTCACGCGATATTTTACTTGCCCGAGATTCGATCGTTGGTATCGGTATACCTAGTTCAATCTCGTTCACAGCAAGTACTTTACTCGTTCCGTAATCCGATATCACTTTGTTATTAACTTCTTAACCACGTGCTTGCAAGCGGTGTTGATATCGATTACCGAGTGGGCCCGTAGTATATCTCTCCGACTCGGGAGGTACAAATCCCATCTCGATACATACAACCCAACTAGTACTTTCTGATCACCTGAGAGACACCTTTATGATCACCCTCTCATAGGATGACGTTTGATGACCTCAAAGCTTTCTTCCGATACCAGGGAGTTGCATTATCTCATGGTCTAAGGAATACAATATTTGACATAGGAAAAAGCTTCACAAAGATGAACACGATGACACGATCTAATTGCTCTACTTGATTTGGGTTTGTCCATCATATCATTCTCCTAATGACATGATCTCATTATTAATCGACAACTCATGTCTATGGTTAGGAAACCTTAACCATCATTAATCAATGAGCTAGTCCATAGAGGCGTACTAGGGACACGGTGTTGTTCATAAACCACACAAGTATCAAAGTTTCCGCTTAATACAATTCTAGCATGGAATATAAACTTTATCATGAACAAGAGTTATAACAATAACATCTTTATTATTGCCTCTAGGGAATAATTCCAACAAAACCATCTTTAGAATGGCACACAAGTTGATCTGGTTGTTGGCTTTATTATGGTCAGTACTTGAGACTTGATAATTGCTTAATGATAAGTTGAAAAATTCACTTATTGTTCATGCCTATGATGCTGGTCTGAGGCTCTAGGAACTAAGTTCCTATGTTGCTGTCACTTTCAAAATTGGCTAAGGCATCATAGTTGCTTACTAGATCTTGGATCCTAGTTGGTTAAGTTAATGGATTTGTTGGTAGCTTGTAAAATCTGAGGTGCTACTCCTTCTTGGAGATGTGCCCAGATTTTATAAGAACAGATGATTGAATATATATAAATTGCATGTGATAGCACCAAATCTATGAGGTTGGTCTGAGATTTTTGGTGTTTTTGATAAAGTTTGGTTCTGACCTTTATATTTAAAACCTCTAGGATAGATTCACCCCACTTGGGTGATCATTGAGAGGTGCCTTATGAGATAACACATATTTATGTTTGGATAAGATGAATAGATCATGTGGTTGTTTATGAAACTCACCACAAAAACTGATGATTGTAGGGGTTTGTTGTGATGTTGGTGTTGCTGGCTTGATCCTGTCCTTCACCTCCTGATGTTGTTCTTGTTTCCCCTGGTTCCTGTGCTTGACCTTGATTTAGTCTGCTCCTCCTAGCTCCTATGGCTTGGACTTGTTGTCCACCTAATTCTCCCCCTCCTTATGTCACCATCTAGTGATGTTTGGTTTGATCTGGTGTGGAGTTTTGTTGGCTGGTTTGCTTGGCTTTGGCTAAGCTGCTAGTTCTTGTGTGGTGTGAGCAATGGAGATGTGCACTAGTGCTTTCCCACGGTTGTGCTTGGTCCTTTTGTTGGTTTGAACTGCTGGGACTGTGTCGACAGCACACCCATGCAGTTAGGTGACAGCATTTTGTGTGTCTGCTGCATGGTTGTGGATATGCTCACTGAGGTGTTCTACCTTTTTATCTGGTTACTATTAACCTACCTGGTGAAACTTGCCCCTTTACTTATTGTGATCATTTGACTTATGGCTTATTTATTATGAAAGATTGGTTTCTTTCATATTGGTGAAACTTGCCCCTAATATATTTACTCAATGATGTAAAATTGAGAAGTGCAACTCACTGCTCTCTACTAAGAGTAAAAATTAATAACTTAACCTTTATTTTCTTTTTTGTTTGTTCTTTGTTTTGCAGGTACAAGATTTGAAGATTCAAGATTAGTATAGGTTTTCTTTTTAGACAGATGTAATCCTTTGTAATTTTCATTTCATTCTTTTGTAAGAAATTTTGTGATAGTTCATTAATATGTAATTATTCCTCTTCTTGTAATTTTATTTCTGTAAAGATTTTTTTATTGAATTTATGAGTTACATTTTGTAACTTATTCATGGAATAAATATATGAAATAAATATTCATTGGTTTAATTGTATTTCTTATTTAGAGTTTCTGTTACTATATATTATTTCTTGACTAAATAATATTTCTAAATCATAACTCTAATCTTTTAAAATATAAACTCAATATCAAGTTTGAATTCAAATTCCTTCCCCCAAAACACACTAATACATAAAGATCATGTCAAAATTTATAACGATCACTCTCCAAAGCTATTTCTTAACTTAGAGAGTGAAAGAAACTTTAATCACTTTAAGTTTTTATTGGGCAAAAAAGTTACCCATATTTTGTAGATAAATGCATGCATATGCACAATTTCCTAAATCTACCCTTCATTTGTTCCTAAATACTGGGATGTTACAAAAGCCAAACTACCATCTGCCTATGGAAATCTAGTAGCTGACCCATTTCTCTATCGTAGTCTCGCAGGAGCTTTACAATACATCACCCTCACTCGTCCTGATCTTTGTTATGTTGTTTAAAAAAATATGCCTACACATGCATGATACTCATGAACCTACTTCTCTCTCATTAAACGCACACTTCGTTATCTAAAAGGCACCCTAGATCATGGCCTTACCCTCACAGCTTCCACTTCCACCTCCTTAATTACTTATTCGGATGCCGACTAGGCAGGGTGCCCGGATACCCGCCGATCTTATTATGTGTTTTTGCGGGACAATCTCATCTCCTGGTCATCTCGACGACAACCAACAGTCTATCATTCCAGCGCCGAAGCTGAATATAGAGTTGTCGCCACTACTGTTGTTGAAACATGCTGGATACACAATCTTCTATAGGAACTACAACAACCACTTGACAGTGTCACTATTGTCTACTTTGATAATGTGAGTGTTGTTTACCTCTCGGCCAACCCAGTCCAGCATCGACGCACAAAGTACATTGATCCTCATATACACTTTGTCCGAGAGAAGGTGGCCCTTGGTGCACTTCGAGTTCTACATGTACCGTCAAGTTCACAGTTTGCTGACATCTTTACAAAAGGGCTGCCAACTACACTCTTTCAAGGATTCAGGTCCAGTCTAACCATCGGTTAAGCACCGAGTTCAGCCTGCGGGGCGTGTTACGGAGACGGCAAGGATCGCACGTGATCTTGCCTACCTAATTTAATTAGGATTATTTCTTGTATAACAATTCTTGTAACTTGACTTGGACTCCAAGTCTAACACTTGTAATTTGTCTATATAATGAGGAGGGAGATCTCGTGGTGTGCTATTGAGCAGCCCGAGTTATTTTGCTAACCTTCACTGGCACCAAACGGGCCGAGGAGAGCAGATCGCGATGGTTTTTCGCTGGTGCCGACGCTGGTGCCTCAGGTGTGCGCGGCGACCAGGGCGGCGCCCCTAGGCGTGTGGCGGCGGTGGCTGCTCCCTGGGCGTGAGATCCGATCGTGGAGGTTGGCTGCTTGCGGAGGCTGGGCCGGTGCCCAGATCATTGTGGTGGCGGCTTACCCATCGGGTATCGATGCAAAGTATGGTGGATATGGTAGTAGGTCTAGGCTTAGGCCTAGATCCGCCATCGGCGCGGCCTTTTTGTTGCCTGAAGGTGCGTGGGGAGGCGGCACGATGTTTCTTGCTTAGGCCGGTAGGGGCTCATGGTAATTGCAGTCTTGTCTCCTCTTCCGCCGGAGGGGGCGGGCGGAAGACGATGGTGTGAGGGCCTGTTGTTCTATCCAATAATGGCGGTCGGTCCTAGGGTTCCGTCGGCGTGAAGACAAAGATCTTCTTTTTGCTTCCACACGTGATACGTCCAAAACGTATCTACTTTCCCAAATATTTTTGCTATTGTTTCCCCTTTAAACTTGTGTGATTTGGATACAACTAACACAAACTGATGCTATTTTGAGTAGAATTACCTTGGTGTCTAGTTTTTGTGCATAAAATCAACTATCAAGAAAAATTCCGAAAAATATGCCAAAAATCCTATTTCACCAGAAGACTCATGGAGCCAGAATACGAGACGGAGTGGAGTCCTGGGGGGCCCACACCCCCTGCCGCGTGGGCCAGGCCTGGCCGCGCCTAGAGGGGGTGTGGCCGCCAGCACCCCGACCTCCGTCTTCGCCTATAAGTTACCTTCTGACCTAAAAACTCAGGCGGGTCGACATTTTTCCAGAAAGAGTTCCGCTGCTCCGCCACCACCAGAAACCACGATTCGAACCGAACTCCATTCAGCACCTGCGCTTCAGCACCCTCGGCCTCCCTCTTCGCCTATAAGTTGCCTTCTGACCTAAAAACTCAGGGGGGGGTCGACGTTTTTCTAGAAAGAGTTCAGCTGCGCCGCCACCACCATAAACCGCGATTCGGAACCAAACTCGTTCGCACCTCACGGATGGGAATTTGGAGAGGATCATCGCCATCATCATCAACAATGCCTCTCCATCAACCATCCATGTTTCCCTTATCCATGAGTGAGTAATCCCCCGCTGTAGGCTATGGGGATGGTAGGGATTGGATGAGTTCTATCATGTAATCAAATAAGATTGTTAGGGCGTGGTGCTTAGTATCTCTATTAGTGCTATTTGACTTTGTTGCAACTTGTTGTGCTTAATGCTTGTCACTAGGGCCCGAGTGCCATGATCTCAGATCTGAACTTATTATTGATTCATCATGATAGTATTGTTTGTGATCTTATCTGCAAGTTGTGTACACATATCATTGTCCGGATCCAAAGGCCCCGAAGTGACAGAAATTGGGATAGCCGGAGGGGATGGTTGTGATATGAGGATCACATGTCTTCATGGAGTGTTAATGTTTTGCTCCGGTGCTCTATTAAAAGGAGTTCCTTAATTGCCAGTAGTTCCCTTGAGGCCCCGCTGCAACGGGCTGGCAGGACAAAAGATGTTGTGCAAGTTCTCATTGCGAGCACGCATGACTATATATGGAGCACATGCATATGATTGTTTAGTACTTGGATGCTTTATATTATCTATCTATAATTGCCCTAGATCTTGAAGTTACATGTTTAGACTTGTCCATGCAACACCCGTCCATCCATCCCTATGCCTACCGCACTCATATCCTACTGTTTGCTACCATCACATTACCTCTTTTGTTCTACCGAGTTGCTTTACTATTGCTACTACAAATGACTGCTACTGATAAACTTCTATGAGCAAGAACTATTTCCAGGTGCAGCTGAATTGACAACTCAGTTGTTAAGGATTATAAGTATTCTTTGTCTCCCCTTGTGTCGAATCAATAAATTGGGTAATACTACCCTCAAGACTGCTATGATCCCCTATACTTGTGGGTCATCAAGACTATTTTCTGGCGACGTTGCTGGGGAGCATAGCTTTATTTGTAAGTTCACTTGGATCTATTATTGTTCACTGCTACTCCTTTCATCATGGGGAAGTCTCGTGATGGAAAGTTTCCTATTTTACCATCCACTACAAGAAGAGGTACTGTCCTAAACACCTCTGCTGCTCTTGATTCACCGTATGTTATAAGTAAGCTTGTCACACCACCACCACATATTCATGCTACACACACTGCTACTACTGGTGAATCTGAAACTGCTTCTGAAACTCATGATGTTACTTCTACTGTGCTTGATGCGAGTGGTTCATTAGGTCCTTTCCTAGATGCTACTATTGCTAGAACTATTTTGGGAAACACTGAAACTCCTAGTGAAGACACTATTACACCGGTTAGCTCACCTGGGTCTAGAGAGACATATGATATTAGTGATGGCTACATTGAAATGACTGATGAATTCATTGAAGAGTACCAAAACACACATGGTGCTACTGCTATTAGGAGTCTCCTTGAGAGACGTACCATCATTCCTAAACCGTCTTCTGATGCTAAGTTTGCCACTTCTCCCATATATATTAAAGATGAAGATTATGATTTCTCTCTTGATTTATCCTATTTAGACATTGTTGAGAAAGAACCTTTTTGTGGGACTGAAAATGAGAGTGTTGTGGCACATATGAATGAGCTTTCCACTATGAGTGCCTTATTCTCTAATGATTTTAAGATGCGCAAGTACTTTGTTACTAAGATCTTCCCCTTTTCACTAAAAGGAGAAGCTAAAGCTTAGTTTAATAGATTACCTCCTAGATCCATTGATAGTCATGATTGTTTGATTGCTTCTTTCTTCTAGAAATATTTTCCTCCCAGTGCTAGACATGCTGCTTTGCAGAAACTTTTTGATTTTAAACAGGGAGAAGAAGAGAAATTTCCCGAGTCATGGACAAGGTTCTGTGCCTTGATTCATGCACATCCTAGATGTCCATTGCCTAAAATAAGCTTCTTGATATTTATTATAATGGACTAACTGATGATTCTAGGACATACCTAGATAGTTTTGCTGATTGTGATTTTAGGAAAAGAACTCCTATAGATGCTGAAGAATTAATGGATAAAATAAGCAAGAATTATGATGATTAGACTTCAACTAAGCTAAATACACCTGAGCCTATTACTCCTGAATCATTTGTGCCTGAACCAGTTCCAACACCAACACCAAATAAGAGGGGAGTGATTGCATTAAATGATGAAGTGATGAAAGAAGCTAAGAAATGTCTGAAGGAGAAAGGTATTAAAGTCGAAGAAGTGAAGAATCTACCTCCTATAGAAGAATTATGTAAGCCAATTCCCCACGCATCTACTATTGAGGTACACTCTCTCCACTTTAATGAAGGTGATATTCCCTATGGTAAACCTCCTGATCAATGCTTAGAGGAACTTGACACCTTTATTGTTAAGCAAGGTAATTTTAATAAACAAGTTCAGAATCATTTATTGGAAAACTCTAGAGCTATTAATGAGTTGAAAGATATTATGGAAAGAACTACTAATGATGTTAAAATGCTTTGTAAACACTTTCAAATGGTTCAAACTCAAATTGATCAACTTGCTAAGGTACAAAAGGATATGCTAGTTAATGCCTCAGGAGATAAACATGCTTATGGAATTAGAACTAGGAGCGGTATAGCCACTCAAGATCCTTTATATCCTGAAGGAAACCCCAAAATAATTGAGTAGGATTCTCAACAAGGTGAAAGTAGTGGTAGTCCTCGTAAGATAAAGAAAAATAAACATAAAATAGTTGAGGAAACCTCTGAACCTGTAGATCCTAATAGTATATCTGTCTCTGATGCTGAAACTGAAAGTGGTGATAAAAATGACACTCCTGATAAGGAGGAAGTTGAGGAAGAACCTAAGAATCACACTAAGAACACTAGATACACTAAGGAAGATTTTATTGCTAATAAACATGGTAGTGAAAGAGAACCTTGGGTGTAGAAACCTATGCCTTTTCCCAATAAAAAACACAAGTCGAAGGAGGAAGAACACTATAACAAGTTTTGTGAATGGATGAAACCTTTATTTTTGCAAATTCCTTTGGCTGATGCTATTAAGTTGCCTCCTTATTCAAAGTATATGAAGGACATTGTCTCTAATAAAAGGAAGATTCCTAATGAGGAAATTTCTACTTTGCTTGCTAATTATTCCTTCAATGGTAAGGTTCCAAAGAAACCTGGTGATCCAGGTATACTAACTATTCCTTGCTCTATTAAGAATAATTATGTTAGAACTGCTTTATGTCATTTGGGAGCTGAAGTTAGTGTTATGTCTTTTTCTCTCTATAAGAGACTTCATCTAGAAAAGTTGATACCAACTGATATAACTTTGTAAATGGCCGATAAGTCTTCTACTATTCCTGTTGCTATATGTAAGGATATTCCTATTCAAGTGGCTCATAATTGCCTGGTTTTAACTGATTTTGTTGTGCTTGAGATACCTGAAGATGATACTATGTCTATTATTCCTGGGAGACCTTTTCTTAATACTGCAGGTGCTGTCATCAATTGTAATCAAGGAAAAGTAACTTTTAATATTAATGACAAAGAGCATACTATCTATTTCCCCAAGAAGATTGATAAGAGATATTGCCTGAATTCTATTGAAAATATTGAGAGCATCAAAGTTGGAGAAATATATTGTCCCGTACCACAAGAAAGTTTTGAAACTATTATGATTGGGACTATTGCTATCAAGATTGAGGTAACATAATCACTTTGTGGAAATGCAAAGTTTATATAAGATTGTTTTGGTAACAAGACTTGATCAACCTTGTTAACAAAGGGATTTTAATGAACAAAACAATGCTTTCACAGTGGTTATACTTGCTCACTTTTACTTTTCTCCTTCCTAGTCTTTGCACTTTCTCTTGTTAGCTTTAGTTTTGCTAGTTTTTTGCTTGTTACAGGGTCTTAGAACTTCTGTAGTTTTGGTTTTGGTTTGCTTTTTATTATTCTAAAAAAATCTTTTTTTGCGAGAAAAAACAATTTTCATGGCCTGAAAATTGGCCAAAAATAAAGTTTTCGAAAAATTCCAGAAAATTCATAATAATTGTTTCCTCGAAAAAAGGGGCGGAGGGACACCTATAGTGGCCCAGGGGGACCCACCAGGCCAGCACACCCCTTGGTGGCGCGACCATCCCCAGGTGGCGCCTGGCTGGGTGGAGTCCACCCGTGGCCCTCCAAGATGCCTCCTTCCAGCCACTTCTTTCTTTCTCCCAAAAAACACCGGAAAACTTTCTCAAGCTCGAGTTCCTACTGTTCTTGCTCCCGATTTTCGATATCCTTGCTCAGCCCATCTTTGCTGCTGATTTTTGGAGGGATTGTTCCTTGGTATGTGCCTCCTCCGCTTGTCCAATTAGATTTGTGATTGGTAGATTGTATCTTGAGTATTTTGTTGTTATAGGTGTTAGGTTGTGTGAGCTTGCATGCTTGTTCTATGCTTAGAGATTTCATTTTGATGCATGTTTAGCTCTCTAGCAAGTTCCTATAGTAGTTCCTCATCATTTATCAACTTGGAAATTACTTGGTTTGATGTTTGTCTAAAAATTTCAGAAAAAGGGTCATGGAAAACCACACCTTTGGAGAAGTATTTGAGAGTGATGCACCTAGGAGGACAAGGCCTTCAAGATCATCCTCTCGAGCTAGACCATCATACAATGAGGATCTCATTACACCGCGTTTTGGCGACGCGGGAGGTGAAGGGGATGTGCACCCTTCTACCTTCCCTTGTCCTACCTTTTTGTAGGCTGCAGGGATTCTCAATAATTTCCTAACCTTTGGTTCGGAGGGTTGGACTAAATAGTTATATGCAAGATGAGAGCGTGCAGTATGCTATGCTTACTAAAACTTTTGTGGAGAGTTTCTCTTTTACTAACAACCCATTTAGGTCAGAGGTGTCATTCAAAATCTATAATAGGCCCTTCACCATGAAAATGAAGAAATTTTGTGAAATCTTGGGTATTGGCACGACTGGGACTGTGAAGAAGATTCCAGCTCAACCCGCTGATTTGTTGGAGCTCTACCGCGGGGTAACCAATGATGATAACCGCAGAGCCCAGCGCGGAAATATAAGAAATATTCAACTCCCAGCTATCAGATATTTTGCTTATTATCTTGCCACTAGTATTCTGGTAGGGAGAACACTAGCAACATTTCCAACTATCATTTGGCCTTGCTAGCTGCTGCACTCAACAATGAAACCAGGTACAATCTTGGTTCTCTCATTGCTCGTCGCTTAGCTGCTAAGGGACCCATTTATGGGGTATTATGCTGCGTGTGCTGCTTCCTTAGACCTTCCCGTTGATCCAAATGATACAATTTTGGCTCCTTAGAGGCTTGATTTAGCTGCCATGAAAGCGCATCACTTTGTCACTGCTGGCTCTACCCTTGAGAGTTTGGTTTACAGGATGATGTTTACTGACGAGGAAGAGAGAGAAATTCCTTTGCCCCAAACCACTTTGTTTAGTATTTGCCAGGGACCTTGGTCATGCTCCAAGGAGGATATGGGCGAGCAGCTACACATTCATGGTTTCCACGGACACTACTGGGGACGCGCTTCTTATGACCGCCTGCATGCACTACAGGCGTCCTCGAGCTCATACCAGGACGAAGGGGCCTCCTCGTCGTATTACGGAGGTGCACCATCTTGGTCACCATGGGGTTGAGCCCCACTTAGGCAAAAGCCTAATCTTGGGGGGAGGTATACCGACATCACACTCATCTATATATCATGTTCGTCGGTTCTTTTTATATCCATGTTTCGCTTTCTTTTTGGTTTTTGTTTCTGCTTTCCCAAAACACAAAAATACCAAAAAATATTTTCGTTGTTTCTCTTGGTTTGTTTCTTTGATGTTTAGATTTGGTTTGACTTAAAGAAAAATCCAAAAAGATTTTGCTTTGTTTGTTTTCGCTTTGTGTGCTTGGTTTAGAAAATTGAAAACACCAAAAATATTTGTTGTTCCTCTTTGGTTTTGTGAAGTTCTTTGCATGGTTCAGCAGTCCTCAGTGGAGTTTGGTTTCATGTTATTATTCGAGCCACACAAGTGAAGGGCAATAATGAAGATTAAAACAACTTGAGGTGTGGTAAGAGGCTGGTAATTAACTCCATTTGCTTTCTTTTTTGTACATACACTCATCATTGTGGGCATTCTTAGTCCGTTCATGTAAGGTGTATGTTATTTATGGATTCTTAATAATTCTTGCTTTCTTATGATTAGCTCCATCTTGCTAATAGTTTACTTGCATTGTTCTATTCATAACTTGGTATGATATTGTGGTATCCTCCTCTGAATGTTTCATGTGAATCGACTTGGCACATGCTCACGCATGCATATGACTAAAACAATAGTTAGCAAGCCTCGATGATTTATTTTGCCTCAGAGTTCTTGTATCACTTTCATGCCATAATTAGTCCTGTTTTGCTGCAAGTATGATTATGACAGTTATTGCTCTCTCGTTTGTCGCTCTCTATCTATTGCTAGCCTTCACTTGCACTAAGTATGATCTCTACTTGTGCATCCAACTCCCCAAAACCAACATTGCCAAAAACGTCCACCATATCTACCTACTAGCATCATTTGCTATTCCGCGCATATTTATTATGCCTTGTTTTATTCCAAATAAAATGTTTGACTGTTTTGGGAAAAATAGTTAGTAAAGCTCTCACGAACTTGATGGCACACTTTATTTCTTACACTTAATAAACCTGAACCATTGTGACTATCCATGAAAGTTATATGCTTGCAAATTATAGGTTGGGAGTTAGCAGAACCGTGCTGTCACGGGGAACGCTTTCAACATTGCACCTGTACTTTGTACCCAGTTGATATCATGCTCTTTTGTTTATGGATGTCGTCGGTGTGAAATAAAAGGGGAGCTTGTGAGTTCATGGAGTTATATGTGTTAGAGAAACGCCTGGGCCGCTAGCCTAAGCCATGCCTAATCATGGTGGAAACTTGCAGCATAACCATAATGAGCAATCTGTGAAGCATCCTCAATAAAAACCTATACAAATAGCAAATAAAAAGATCGCTGAGATGCTCATTGTCTGCTTGCATTGTCATTTTGATTATGGGATAGCTCCTGTATCATGTGCAAGGGGTACCCCATTGGCGGTTCTCTATGATACGCATGTATTTACTATGATAAGAATTTGCCGGTAACTAAAGTTGAGTAGCATGAGGAGCGGCCCTCGTATTCAAGGGACATGAGATTTTCAGTTTATGGTCTATCAAGCATATAACTCATAATGGACCTCACTTTCACCTTAACCATTTAAAGATGCCTATGATAGGTGCAATGAGAGATCAAAGCCAATGATTACCATACTTTCAGCATTTGGAAGCCTTTCAAACTTTTCAAAACCTTTTCACTTCCTTGTTGAGTCACCACTTATTCTTTGAGCACTTTCTTGAGAGCATAGTTGTCATTCTTAGTGTAATGTGCTTGTCTCAAAACTTGGTTAATTATGTCATGACTTTGATGCTCGTATCTCTGATATCTTTACTTATAGTCTTCACTGTTGGAGATATGCCCAAGAGGCAATAATAAAGTGGTTATTATCATATCTTCACACTTATGATAAATGTTTACATACCATGCTATAATTGTATTAACCGGAAACATTAATACTTGTGTGATTTGTAAACTAAAATAAGAGTCCCTAGTAAAGCCTCTTGTTAAACTAGCTTGTTGGTTAATATATGATCATGGTTTCCTGATCATGAACATAGAGATGTTATTAACAACAGGGTCATATCATTAGGAGAATGATGTGATGGACATACTCCTATAGATAAGCGTAGCATAAAGATCAAGTCATTTCAATAGTTCAATTGCTATATGCTTTCTGATACATAGTAACCTAATTCCTTAGACCATGAGATCATGCATATCACCTTTACCGGATGGATGCTTTGATGACATCAAACACCGCACCGTAACTGGGTGGCTATAAAGATGGCATTGAGTGTTCGGAAAGTATTGGTTGAGACACATGGATCAAGAGTGGGATTTGTCCATCCATATGACGGATAGATATACTCTGGGCCCTCTCGGTGTAATGTCATCCAATTAGCTTGCAAGCATGTGACTGGCTCACAAGGGATCACATATCACGGGAACGAGAAAAGAGTACTTATCGGTAACGAGGTTGAACTAGGTATGCAGAGATACCGACGATCATAACCTCGGATAAGTAAAGTATCGTGAGACAAAGGGAAATTGGTATCGTATGTAAGTGGTTCATTCGATCGCAAAGTAATCGAGAAATATGTAGAGCCATATGAATTTCCAGATTCCTCTATTGGTTATTGTTCGAGAAGTGTCTCGATCATGTCCGCATAATTCACGAACCGTAGGGAGACACACTTAAGGATTCGACGTTGTTTGAGTAGTTATGGTATTATGAGAAAGACCGAATGTTGTTCGAGTCTCGGATGGGATCCGGATATCACGAGGTGATCCGAATGGTCCGGAGAATAAGATTCATATAAGGAAAGTCCCGTTCGGAGTTCGGGAATGATTCCGTGTTTTCATCGGGAATGTTCTAGAAGGTTCCGGATTGTCCCAAGACTGGGGGAAGGGTACATGAATGTGTCATTACATATTGGAATGATTGCATCATGTACTAAGTGTTCTTGCTGTCCCAAATAAAGGATTAAATTGAATCCTAAAACAGAAAAGTCAAATGTCCATTTGAAAGTCAAACGGCTAAAACAGAAACTGTGGGAAACAAGCAAGAGGAGTTGGAACCAACCGGAGGAGGAGTTGGACTCCTCCAGGCGCCCAGCCCTAGGCAGTTGGGAGGGACTCCTCCCTGGCGCCAAGACCCTCCCATAAAAGGAGGGGGGCTCCTCTAGAGACACACAAGTTCCTATCTTCTACCTCCGGTTTAGAGCTGTTCGGTTTAGAGCTTCTAATTGCTTTAGCCTTTGGTTTAGAGCCTTCTAATTGGTTTAGAGCCTTCTAATTGGTGTGTCTAATTACTAGACCACTAATAGCCTCTCTCATAAGCTCCACCATACTGCACCGGCTTAAGGCGAAGCCTCATGATCTCCCTCTACTTGTACCACGCCAGGCCGCCGAATCGAGGAGAGTGCTACAACCTCCAGCCGTTGGAACAAGGAGAGGAAGGTCTTCGTCGAGTACCGAACGTGTGACCGATCATGGAGCGTTGCGTAACGTGGCGCCGGAAGGATCGTCTCGCGATCTTGAGATCGGAAGTGTACGACTACATCACCCACGAGAATCTGCTCGTTAATCGCTTTGGAATCTTCGAGGTAAGTTATACCATCGACTGCTGTTACAATCTAGTAGATAGATCTTGGCTTGTTTGTTTGTATGCGATAGAAAATTTTTGTTTTCCATGCTACGAACCCTACAAAGGGTATCGAGCCGTGTCTATATGTAGATCTGTTGCGAGTAGAACACAATGGTCATTGTGGCGTTGATGCTTTTATTGTCGATTGCTTCTTGTGTACTTTGCATCTTGCGGTATGTTGGGATGAAGCGGCCGGCTAACCTTACATGACATCGTTCATGAGACTTGCTCCACGCTTGACATGCAACTTGTATTGCATAAGTGGCTTTATGGTGCCTGTTTCTCCTAGCATAGTTAAGATCCAATTTACAACGGTGATTAACAATACTAGTATCAATGTTGTGGTTCTTGTTCGTAAGTTAGAACGACACTTATTGAAAGCCCCAAACCACGTAAAACATGCAAAGAAAGTAGAGGCGTCTAACTTTGTTTTGCAGGGTGTGCGATGATGTGATATGGCCATGATTGTGATTATATATGATGTATGCAATGTTCCTTATTGTAAGTTGGCAACCGCGGAGCCATATGGTTGTCTTTAATTTCGTTAAGACCAGCGTGTCTATTCAAAGTAGTTGTAATAGTTGAAGCCGTGGATCACAACCATGGAGAGGCGGCATTGACCTTGATGCTATGCGTGATGATGGAGATCATGTTCGTGCTTGAAGATGGAGATCGGAAGCACAAAGAAGAAAGGCCATATCATATCACATATTATGAATTGCATGTGATGTTAATCCTTTATGCATCTTGTATTGCTTAGTAGACGGTAGCATTATAAGATGATCCCTCATGCACATGAATTTCAAGTCATAAAGTGTTCACCCTTAGTTGGCACCGTTGCTAAAGCTTGTTGTTTCAAGCACCACGTGATGATCGGTGTGTTAGATTCGCAAGTGTATACAACGTGCAAGCCAGATTTGCTCATGCGGAAGCTAAGGTTTGATCTTGTGAGCCTAGCATGTACAGACATGGCCTCGAACACGGATTACCGAAAGGTAGAGCATGAGTCATATAGTAGATATGATGAACATGTTGATTGTTCGCCATTGAAGCTATATCAACTCTCGTGATGATCGGTTTTGATGTGGTGGATTTGGTTCGTGTGATCACTAAAACAATGTAAGGGATATTGTTTTGAGTGGGAGTTCACCTAGATTAATTTAATTATTAATTAGAACTCAATTTATCATAAACTAAATCAAAGTGAATTTGCATAGTTGTTGTAGTCATTGGCATCCGTTTACCACCTTGCGCTTAGTTATAATTGAGATGATAGAACTATAGAATTCTGGTTAGTTACTTTACGAACTGGTATCATATTGTTTTTGAAGTGTTAATCTAAAGTTTAAAAGTCCTATTGCAAACTTTCAGTAAGTTCCGGTTACTCGATGAAGTTTAATAATTTGTATTAAAACAAGAGTAACAATTCCAATGTTAGTATATAAGTATCATGTTTGTCTCCATGATTCTTGATATTCAAAGGATTGTCTTAATATCAAGGTTATCTAGGATATGAAAGAGTTGTTTCAGAAACCATGATGTGTGGAAGATATTGTGATATCTGAAACGAAGTTTTGGTTGCAACATGATAGAGTATAATATGGCTAAAGTCATGTTCTCATATTTGATGAGAATTTGCGAAAGGTTGTAGACACTTGTTGTCCTAATCCTCCAAAAGGTTTTGGATAGCAACATTATACTCGTAATTCATCGTTATAAGCTAAATGTAGTTTGATCATGGACGATTCCATGATAAGGATGAATATATTGATGTAGGTAAAATGTTTACTACACCAAGAGATTACTAAATAAAGGAATTTGAAAGAACACCAAACATTTGATGATGGTGATCTACTAAAGTGCAAGTCCAAAGACATTGGTATTTAACTATACACGCTTTGGACTATGTGTCATATGTATGACTCCACTATTGATATTGATAGATTCTTTCAAATGAAAAGGAAATCTTGAAAGAGAATCTCATAAATATATGGCGAAAAGAAAAGATTAGAATTGTTCAATTTAAGTATATAGATGATATACATGTTATGGCTATATTCTTTGCTTATTAAACAATGTGGTTCTTAAGTATTTGATACTGAATTTGTTGGTATGAATCGTCATACAAAAAACAATGTAATTCATGAACTACATGGCCTAAGTAATTAGCAAAGAATATGTGATGATGTTCATCGAGAACAAATAAAGGGTTATTGTGTTGCTCGTTAAACATCAAAGCTTGCCTTCAAGATTTGTTTTATCAGTGTTATGAGAACAAAAGGGTTGTTCAAATAATTGCCGTAATCCATAAAAGATGGATGATTCACAATCTCGTTGGAAAAATCACATCCATAAAGCTAATGCTAAAGATGTCGAAAGACAAATTGATTGAAAAGATCACTTAGGAAGTGACATCGCCGTTTAAATTATATTGAAAGAAAACATGAAGAAACTCCATATGTATGGAATTTTGGAGTCTTTTGATTTTGATCAAATGACGCTTGTGAAACTTTCCTAGAGATAATTAAAACTTCGCTCATAGGCCAAAAGGAACGAAAGACTAGCTTATTGGAATTTGTACATATTGTTGTACAAGTCCATTATGTGTAGTCAAGAGCGATGGATTTCAACTTCATATGCTTTCTCCGAAAATTTGAGTGAATATATGAATATTTACTTAATAAGGATGAAGTATGAAACATTTGAAAAGTTCAAAGACTTTCAAGATGAAGTGCAAAATCATTGTAACAAGAATATAAAGTTTATGATAAAGATCATAAAGGAAGATATTTGAGTTACGAGTTTAGCATAATACCTAAGATTTAAGGAATCGTTAAAGTGGATTTGCATTTCCCGAAACACCATAAGAGTATGGAGCATTCGAGATATGTAATTAAACCTTGTTTGACATGGTGAGATCAAAGGTGTAATTCATAAAATTGCCATTGTATTTTAAAGATTAAAAGCTTTAGAGATTACCGTTTTTCCAATCGAAGAGCTTCATCATAATCCGTTGAAATGACACCATATAAGGTTATGGTTTGGGATAAAACCCAAGTAGTCCTTTCTTAAACATTGGTATGCTATACATAAGAAAGATGTTTGCAACCAAAGTCGGATGAATCTGTCTTTGTTAAGTATTTTTCCATAACACCGAGACAAAAGTGTTTGTCGCTTAGAACGCCAAGTTTCTTTAAGAAGGAATTTTCGTGAAAAGTTAAGTGGGAGGACAATAGAACTTTGATAAGGTTGAAAGAACCTTAGCTATATGTGCAGAGTTGCGCAACGTCAAAAGTGTTCCGAGGCAAGAATAATGCTCATGGCTCACGTGCCTCAAAGGTTGTGATCACGAGATCTAAGTTCCTATTGAAACAAGTAGGTCGGTAAACAATCAAATACCAATATTTGAGGGTTGAATCATTATTTGAGAATAATGAACCGACTACATGCAAAGAAGCGATGATGGGCCTCGACTCGTCTAATGGCTTGAAAGCCATAAAATCCGTGATAGTTCCATACACGAAAAATCAAGTTTTGAACTTGAAGGACCCTCAAGAAAGGTGTAAGACCTTACAGTTGTGTTTGGATCTATAAAGAAATAGACATGGATGTTTTACATCTATGAAATAGTCGACATGTTGGGAAAGAGTTCACAACAATGTTCAAATGTTGACTATGATAAGATTTGATCTTTCATAGTGATATTTAGTCTAGACGGATTAATGTAGCAACCACTACATATAATTTTGTTATATGGTAGTAGAATAAACAAAACAAGTCCTTCTAATAGAATCATACCTAGGACATGTGCATAACACGGTCCATAGGGTTTTGTTAATTCAAAGGATGCTAAAAGCATATGCGAACTTCAATGGTTAAAGTAAGCATAGCGGAGTTGGAATCTTCACTATGATGAAACCGTTAAAAGAGTTTAATTTCATCGAGACAATGAAGATGCTTGCATTTGCAAGAAATTAAGTGGAGCGCTAAGACATGTTTCTAATACATTATGTGGAAGACATATTGTTGATTGGAAATAATGTATCTTTTATTAACACATATTAAGAATTTCATCGATGAAAGACTTAGGCAAAACCCAAATATTTGGCATCAATAGACGCTAATATGGTTGCGAAGTACATAGACAAGATATTGAATGAGTTCAATATAGAAACTATAAGAGAGGTTCTTGTCAAGCAGAAAGGATTGAACAAGTTCAATGTTGATGATATATTCAAGTGTATTGACATTTGGCAAGTGAAACAAAATTCAAGTATAGATTGATACTTGATCACAAAGAGTATTTATATCAATCATGCTGTGATGTGTACAAATCCAGATATGTCCTATGCTCTAAATGTTATGAGCATATACCAGAATGATTCATAAGATGATCATTGGACAATAGTAAGGATATTCTTATGATCTTTTGGAAGAACTAAGAATATATTGTTTGTAGAAGTGACAAATAGATGGTTAGTTCATTGTAAAAGTACTACATTGATACTAGTTTTGTCACAAAGTACAAATTAAGTTTATCTCAATCTAAAACTAAGGGTGGCACAATATAATGGAAAGTGAGTTCCATAATGGATTTGGATGAATTCCAAAGTTAAGACATTGTGACAGATACTACGACAAAAGGCTAAGTATATGACTGCTATAATAGCAGCTAAAGAGGGCATTTGTGTCAAGTAGTTTGTTATCAAACTAGGTGTAGTTCACAATGGGATAATACAATGGAGATATGCCCAAGAGGCAATAATAAAGTGGTTATTATCATATCTTCACACTTATGATAAATGTTTACATACCATGCTATAATTGTATTAACCGGAAACATTAATACTTGTGTGATTTGTAAACTAAAATAAGAGTCCCTAGTAAAGCCTCTTGTTAAACTAGCTTGTTGGTTAATATATGATCATGGTTTCCTGATCATGAACATAGAGATGTTATTAACAACAGGGTCATATCATTAGGAGAATGATGTGATGGACATACTCCTATAGATAAGCGTAGCATAAAGATCAAGTCATTTCAATAGTTCAATTGCTATATGCTTTCGATACATAGTAACCTAATTCCTTAGACCATGAGATCATGCATATCACCTTTACGGATGGATGCTTTGATGACATCAAACACCGCACCGTGAATCGGGTGGCTATAAAGATGGCATTGAGTGTTCGGAAAGTATTGGTTGAGACACATGGATCAAGAGTGGGATTTGTCCATCCATATGACGGATAGATATACTGCAGGCCCTCTCGGTGTAATGTCATCCAATTAGCTTGCAAGCATGTGACTGGCTCAAGGGATCACATATCACGGAACGAGAAAAGAGTACTTATCGGTAACGAGGTTGAACTAGGTATGCGAGATACCACGATCATAACCTCGGATAAGTAAAGTATCGTGAGACAAAGGGAAATTGGTATCGTATGTAAGTGGTTCATTCGATCGCAAAGTAATCGAGAAATATGTGGGAGCCATATGAATTTCCAGATTCCTCTATTGGTTATTGTTCGAGAAGTGTCTCGATCATGTCCGCATAATTCACGAACCGTAGGGAGACACACTTAAGGATTCGACGTTGTTTGAGTAGTTATGGTATTATGAGAAAGAGACCGAATGTTGTTCGAGTCTCGGATGGGATCCGGATATCACGAGGTGATCCGAATGGTCCGAGAATAAGATTCATATAAGGAAAGTCCCGTTTGAGTTCGGGAATGATTCCGTGTTTTCATCGGAATGTTCTAGAAGGTTCCGATTGTCCCAAGACTGGGGAAGGGTACATGAATGTGTCATTACATATTGGAATGATTGCATCATGTCTTGAGTGTTCTTGCTGTCCCAAATAAAGGATTAAATTGAATCCTAAAACAGAAAAGTCAAATGTCCATTTGAAAGTCAAACGGCTAAACAGAAACTGTGGGAAACAAGCAAGAGGAGTTGGAACCAACGGAGGAGGAGTTGGACTCCTCGGCCGGCCAGCCCTAGGCCGAGTTGGGGAGGGACTCCTCCTCCTGGCCAAGACCCTCCCATAAAAGGAGGGCGGGGCCTCCTAGAGACACACAAGTTCCTATCTTCTACCTCCGGTTTAGAGCCGTTTGGTTTAGAGCTTCTAATTGCTTTAGCCTTCGGTTTAGAGCCTTCTAATTGGTTTAGAGCCTTCTAATTGGTGTGTCTAATTAGACCACTAATAGCCTCTCTCATAAGCTCCACCATACTGCACCGGCTTAAGCAAGCCTGCGGGATCTCCCTCTACTTCCGTACCACGCCAGGTCTTTGCCGAATCGCGAGAGAGTGCTACAACCTCCGCCTTTGGAACAAGGGAGAGGAAGGTCTTCGAGAGTACCGAACGTGTGACCGATCGGAGCGCCGAACGTGGCGCCGGAAGGATCGTCTACGCGATCTTGAGATCGGAAGTGTACGACTACATCACCCACGAGAATCTGCTCTCGTTAATCGCTTTGGAATCTTCGAGGGTAAGTTATACCATCGACTCGTTGCTACAATCTAGTAGATAGATCTTGGCTTGTTTGTTTGTATGCGATAGAAAATTTTTGTTTTCCATGCTACGAACCCCTACATTCACTTGAACTTCAGAGGTGCCTTGGCATTCATGTTTTGCTCCACCAACAAAGGCAAGCGAGATACCACTCTATCATACCTTCTTATGAGCATTGCAATGTTGCTTATGTTTTATGTTTCATGCTACTTATTATTGAGTTAGAATCTCTTCATAGCTTGCAATGATTATTAAGTAGACTTAGTTGCATACTTCTTATTATGAATTGTCTAAGTATCTATTCCTGTGCTGAGAATATTTATATCATATGAAGCAAATGTGTCCATGAAAGTTCTTTTATCGCAGTTTTCAACCGAATTGCTTGAGGACAAACAATAAGCTAAGCTTGGGAGGAGTTGATACGTCCAAAACGTATCTACTTTCCCGAACACTTTTGCTATTGTTTCTCCTCTAAACTTGTGTGATTTGGATACAACTAACACGGACTGACCCTGTTTTCAGCAGAATTACCTTGGTGTCTAGTTTTTGTGCAGAAAATCAACTATCAGGGAAAATCCTGGAAAATATGCCAAAAATCCTATTTCACCAGAAGACTCACGGAGCCAGGATACGAGACGGAGTGGAGGCCTGGGGCCCCCACACCCCCCTGCCACGCGGGTCAGGCCTGGCCGCGCCTGGAGGGAGTGTGGCCGCCTCAAGCACCCCCGACCTCCCTCTTCGCCTATAAGTTGCCTTCTGACCTAAAAACTCAGGGGGATCGACGTTTTTATAGAAAGAGTTCAGCTGCGCCTCCACCACCAGAAACCGCAATTCAAAACCAGAAAATCCGTTCTGGCACCCTGCCGGGACAGGAAATTTGGAGAGGATCATCGCCATCAACATCAACAATGCCTCTCCATCAACCATCGATGTTTCCCTCATCCATGAGTGAGTAATCCCTCGCTGTAGGCTATGGAGATGGTAGGGATTTGATGAGTTCTATCATGTAATCGAATAAGATTGTTAGGGCATGGCGCCTAGTATCTCTATTAGTGCTATTTGACTTTGTTGCAACTTGTTGTGCTTAATGCTTGTCACTAGGGCCCGAGTGCCATGATCTCAGATATGAACTTATTATTGATTCATGATGATAGTATTGTTTGTGATCTTATCTGCAAGTTGTGTACACATATCATTGTCCGGATCCAAAGGCCCCGAAGTAACAAAAATTGGGACAGCCGGAGGGGATGGCTGTGATATGAGGATCACATGTGTTCATGGAGTGTTAATGCTTTGCTCCGGTGCTCTATTAAAAGAAGTGCCTTAATTGCCAGTAGTTCCCTTGAGGCCCCGCTACAACAGGCTGGCAGGACAAAAGATATTGTGCAAGTTCTCAGTGCGAGAACGCATGACTATATATGGAGCACATGCCTATAATTGTTTAGTACTTGGATGCTTTATCTTATTTATATGCAATTGCCCTAGATCTTGAAGTTACATGTTTAGAATTGTCCATGCAACGCCGGTCCATCCATCCCTATGCCTATCGCACTCATATCCCACTGTTTGCTACTACTGTTACTATTGCCCTTGTTCTACTGCTGCTATTGCTTTGCTATTGCTACTACAAACGGTTGCTACTGATAAACTTCTGTGAGCAAGAACTATTTCCAGGTATAGCTGAATTGACAACTCAGTTGTTAAGGCTTATAAGTATTCTTTGTCTCTCTTTATGTCGAATCAATAAATTGTGTAATATCACCCTCGAAGACTGTTGCGATCTCCTATACTTGTATGTCATCAACACATTGATCTGGCCTGGAGAGGCGGGTTCCGGAAGGCTCCGCCGGCGAACTCCCATGAGCGCATTAGGCCTGGAGATTGCTGGATCGAATGGTATTCGGTCGTGCGTACTTTGTTTTTCTTGTCGTTTGGTTCCAGCGGGTACGTTGCGAAGCTCTACTGTTTGTTTCCACCAAGTATCATGTAACGATCCATGGTGAAGTCGGATGCAGAGAATGTGAGGCAAGCGGAAATATGAGAGTGACGATGGTGATTTGAGTCTTTGTGGCGACAGCGAACTGGCTGCGGGATCCATGACTCACAGCAGCGATTGTTTGTGTGTGTGTGTGTGTGGGGGGGGGGGAGGGGGTTGGAGACAACACATGAGAAGTTCCTAGTCTTACCTTGCAAGGTGAAAATTCAAGGTCCGGCCTTAACTAGTTGTGCCTGACAATGGCTTGTTGAAGGCATTGTTTTTCGAGAGAGGACTTTCTCCAGAGTGAAAATATATGATCTTTGACGAGCAACGACGGCGCTTGTGCATTGTTTTTTTTAAAGGCGTTGTTATTGGAGCTGTGGACTACTGGCATTGTTCTGGTGGTGTGCTATGAGGAATAGTTCCTTGTAGTGGGACTTTTTTTGTTGTAATTTTTCTTTCTTCTTTCTGGGTTGTATGCATCCGTAAGGTCGTTAGGACATGCGTTATTGCAGAGGCTAGGTGTAATTGGTATCTCCGTGATATTAATATATACTATTTCCAAAAAAAACGTGGCCTCTCCATCGATGTGTATGAGTTTGCAGGATGACTATACGCGTGTGTTTCTGAGCGTTTGCTTGTATTGTGTTTAAAAAAAAGTTCGAATTGCCCACGAGAACAAGAGAACAGTTGTTTGGTTTATTGTAGAAAGCAACCGATCGAGTCTATCATCAATCAAGAGACAAATAAACGGAACTAAAATTTAAACTGTCTGTTAACTATTCCAACGACGCGCAACTGCAAAAAGGATTAATTGGCGGCCGCTAGTTTTAAACTTTCTTCCCGAAAAAACATTCGTGCTTAATCATCTGCGTCTGTATTCTGGCAAACGGCGAGTAAAGTACAGAGATAAAAAAAGAGAGCCAAGACTAGAAAAGGAAAGAAAAGCGTGGAAATGTTGGGATTGGGAGACACTTCTCTTTCCTCCCGCTATAAATCCCCCTCTCCCCCTGGTGACACAACGGCGCTCCTCGCTGCACTCTACTCGATCGTCTCCTCTCGCCCTCTCCGCAAGAACCGATCGATCGAGAAGACAACATGGTACCTACGCTATCATAGTATATCATGCATATGTAGAAGGGGATTTAATTAGTGATTTACTGCTATTTCGTGAATCACGATCGATTTGGTGGTTTCGATGTTCTTGTAACGGTAAAATTACGTTTGTACGGGGCGTGCGCAGGTTTCTGCCTGCGGCTACGACGACGATGGCGGCGACGACGGCCTGGTGGTGGATTTCAAGGGCAAACCGGTGGACAAGTCCCGCGTCGGTGGATGGCTCGGAGCCGGCCTCATCCTAGGTATGCGTCTCTAGTCGTGCAGGATGCGCGGTGCAGACTGTCAGAGATCAGCCATAACGGCGTTGAAGTCGCAGCGATGCAGTGTCTTGCGCTCATGGAGTCATGGCTAATGGTGTCGTTCGTTTTTTGCGTCTCGATCGATCAGGCACGGAGCTGGCGGAGCGGGTGTGCGTGGTGGGCATCTCGATGAACCTGGTGACGTACCTCACCGGCGACATGCACCTCTCCAGCGCCCAGTCCGCCAACATCGTCACCAACTTCATGGGCACGCTCAACCTCCTCGCCCTCCTCGGCGGATTCCTCGCGGACGCCAGGCTCGGCCGCTTCGTCACCATCGCCATCTCCGCGACCATCACCGCCGTCGTAAGTAGCACGCCATCATCGCCACCCACAACAACTTCCTGTTATTTCATCACTGCCATTATGCCTGACGTTGCAGTGATTGTATATATATAGGGCGTGAGCCTGCTGGCGGCGAGCACGGCGGTGCCGGGGATGCGGCCCCCACGGTGCACCGCGTCGGCGGACGGCGAGGTCCCAACCGGCGGCGCCGGGTGCGTGGCGGCGAGCGGCGCGCAGCTCGCGATGCTGTACGCGGCGCTGTACACGGTCGCGGCGGGCGCGGGCGGGCTGAAGGCGAACGTGTCCGGGTTCGGGTCGGACCAGTTCGACGGGCGCGACCCGCGGGAGGAGCGGGCCATGATGTTCTTCTTCAACCGCTTCTACTTCTGCATCAGCCTCGGCTCGCTCTTCGCGGTCACCGTGCTGGTGTACGTGCAGGACAACGTCGGCCGGGGATGGGGCTACGGCGTGTCGGCGGCCGCGATGGCCGCGGCCGTGGCGGTGCTCGCCGCCGGCACGCCGCGGTACCGGTACAGGCGGCCCCAGGGGAGCCCGCTGACGGTGATCGGCCGCGTGCTGTGGGCGGCGTGGCGGAACCGGAGGCTGCCGTGCCCCGCGGATGCCAGCGAGCTCCACGGCTTCCACAAGGCCAAGGTGCCACACACGGACAGGCTTAGGTATATATTGATCCTTTCTTTCGCCTGGGTCTGTTTTGTGTGTTTGCGTAATTGTGTTGACTGCTGGTGAAATACTACACCCTTTAAGCAAAACTTTACTTAAACCTTGTCTAAATCAGATGTCATTTTGTTGTCTTCAAAGTTTTGTTAGCATATACCCGCAACATTTTTTTAGCATACACTTGTGTTACTATTTTGAATTTCCATGGTACTAACCTTAGCTTCATAAGTGAAAAAAAGAAACTTAGCTTTAGAAGTAGTTTTGTTTAATGATAAATTTTAGGTTTTGATTTTGAAAGCCGTAGCAAACAAGAGCAGTAACAGATTGTTAGCAGATCACGCCACACTCACAGAGACACGCAGTCACGTATTACACTTGTATATCTGCGTGAGACGTGCTCTGTTTTGGGGTTCCATTGGATGAGATGTACTGTAGTAGTCTGTAGCTAGCTATAGACGATGTTTGATGCACGTACGTAGCAGTTCATGAAAGGCGTCTAAAAACAGAACTAAGCGAGCATTTTTCCTCCGATGAGTGGACAAGAAAGCAGACGAAATTAATCTACTGTACAAGAGAAGCCGAAGACGAAAGTCGTTTTATTTTTTTGACGGGGACAAGTCGTGTTCTTGCGAATGCAACACGTAAAACCTTGCTTGGAAACGGAAATCAACATGAGTGGAACAAATGGAAGAAACCAGTGGATGTTTTTACCAGAAATATCTGTTGCTGAAGCACTTTTACGAGCAACGATGTAGAACTGCCTACGTGCAGAGACACATCGCATGCTAGCGTGTACATGCCGTTTGTCCAAAAGCCAGAACGAGCCAACTACTTTACCACGAACCAGATCGATCGCATCAGGTGATGGTTAGTAGTGTGCTACGTTATTAGTAGTACGTTCGATCTAAAGTCAGGATCATATGCTGCTACGTACGTACGAGAACGCACCAAAGCCCCATATATGCAGAACTTGTTGCTTGCAGCCAGGCACCTGGAGTTGGACGCCGAAGGGCCTAGGCCAACATGCCATGTAAATCCACCTCCAAACAAACGCCGACACCGGTGCATGTGTTGGTGGCATTTTGGGGGCCAATCTCCGACGCATTTTCAGAGCACTGAACATTATTTTGCATCACACATCACTGAAAAGTGAAAACCGATAGCACCGACTGTCCCATGCATGTCTACAGATCGTAGGGAAAAAAAGGAACCGCTCGAGTTGCGTGGTGAAACTTGACAAGATTGCGAACCGTAGCACGCACGTACGTTCTTCTGGCGTGCACGATGGATCGTATCCGCTCTCGAGCTAACACGCGGTTCGTGTACTCTGTACAGGTGTCTGGACAAAGCGGCCATCGTCGTGGACGCCGACCTGGCGAAGGCGGCGGCGCTGACGGTGACGGAGGTGGAGGAGGTGAAGATGGTGGCGCAGCTTCTCCCCGTCTGGTCCACGTGCATACTCTTCTGGACAATCTACTCCCAGATGACCACCTTCTCCATCCAGCAGGCCGAGCAGATGGACCGCGGCGTGGGCGGCTTCGTCGTCCCGGCGGGGTCCCTCTCCGCGTTCCTCTTCCTCTCCATCCTCCTCTTCACCTCGCTCAACGAGCGCCTCCTGGTGCCGCTCGCGGGCCGCCTCACGCGGCGCCCGCAGGGCCTGACCTCCCTCCAGCGCGTCGCCGCGGGGCTCGCCCTCGCCACGCTCGCCATGGCCGTCTCTGCGCTCGTCGAGAAGATGCGCAGGGACGCGTCCAGCGGAGGCGGCGGAGACACAGTCAGCGCGTTCTGGCTGGTGCTCCAGTTCTTCCTGGTGGGCGCCGGCGAGGCGTTCGCGTACGTGGGGCAGCTTGAGTTTTTCATCCGGGAGGCGCCCGAGCGGATGAAGTCCATGAGCACGGGCCTGTTCCTGGCGACGCTGGCCATGGGGTTCTTCCTCAGCAGCCTCCTCGTGCTCGCCGTTGACGCCGCCACGCGGGGCAAGTGGATACGCGGGCACCTCGATGATGGAAGGCTGGACCTCTTCTACTGGATGCTCGCGCTGCTCGGTGTTGCCAACTTCGTGGTGTTCTTGGTCTTCGCCAGCCGGCACCAGTACAAGCGCACGGGGCCGGGCGCCGCGGCAGCGCCAGCGACTGTGGAGCTGCGAGAGGCGGATCGGCGGCCGGAGGAGTACGTGGTCAAGGAGGCCGTAACGGTGAAAGGGATAGACGTGTAGTGTGAAATATGCTGGAAGCGTGTACTGTATACTCCTGCGTGTGAACTTGGTGTTCCTTCTCGTCTTGGAGTTTATCTCACTTCATTGAGACTTAACAAACCAGACTTATGTTACTCACACAAATATGGTTACAAATTTACAATCGTTGCAGCATTATTCCTCGATGTTGGCATGTGCGGACGCAAGCCACACTGCAATACAAAAACTCTTTTCTACCGGCGTCGGTACATGCAATCTACCACCCACTTTGCTTCAAGATTGGTGCAACAGTTTGTCCTTTTAATACAAACCTGCTACTAATTTAACCATAACTGACACGTTTATGAAACAAGATTGAAGTATGAGTGAAGCTGTGAAACATTTTTTTGAATAGTCGGAGATGTTTCACACTCACAAGTTTTATTTTGTTTCACAAAATTTTCAGAGTTTTGGCTAGTACATGAGTGACGCCATGCTAACTTCGTACTAACATGGCACTCCTGTACATACCGTTGCCTTTGAATCGTCGGGTTCCACTGCAATACGAGCTTCTTGACGAGCATGATTTGTCAAAACACCTAACACGAGCAATACGAGTCATTCGTGGAACACTTTCTCTCATTCACCAGGAAACATATGGAGATTATTAGATCGATGTATCTCCTCATCTCAAAGCATGTGCACCCATCTCTAGAGAGTCAATTTCTATGATGATTAGACCACCGGGATGCCATGTTGATTCATTCCATTTCACGTAAATAGTTGCGAGGTGCGGATCGGCTACCGGAGGAGGATGCGGTCAAGGAGGCCGTGATGACAAAAAGGGTAGACGTGTAGCCTGGAAAGAGTGTGGCAATTCTAGCATGCACGGGATATGCCGTGCATGCTCTCACACTCTTTCTCCTACTTTTTGTTAATTTGTGTCAGTTTTCTCTTTCCTCTTTCTTAGGACATACTTCTAAAACTTAAAAGTTTTGTAGGTTATAAACCATAGGTTTAGTTTTAAAATAATTTAAATATTTGGATTCTTAACTTAGAGATCTTAAAAACTAAAAAAGAATAATATTAGATATATTTTAATTATATTTAAAAATAGACTTCTAAAACTTGGTGAAACTTTAAAAAATCTTATGAAATTTGATGAAAATATTTTTGAAACAACTAGTTTCCTCTGTGTTTCAAACTTGGTTCACCACTGTTAGAAAATAAACAACAATTCACTTAGAGTTCATTGTGTTTGTAGCGAAGAGGTTTATTGTGCATCATCATGTTTGAATGTATTACGACCCGAGGTTTCATTCTGTTGCTAAATTCATGTTTTGTATTTTGTCAAAACAAAACTTATTTAAAGACATCATGAGAATAAATTCATAGCTTCAAACAGATTGTTTATTTTGATGATTATTTTGACACATACAAACCTTTCAAATCTAGAATAACTATTTGTACTAATAGATAGAAAAGAGAATGCAAGTGGATGCATGTGTAGTATATGCAAAAATGGCATTGTTAAGAGAGATTTCATGTTCAAACAAATACTAAAGAACTCACAAGCTATCGAATGGAGCATGCATGCACAGTAAATGACCAGAGTTGGATTTTTGAGTGTTGAATATGATGGAAGCGTGTACTGTATGTGATACTGTTGTTTGTGACTTGGTATTCCTTCTTGTTTGAAATTTGAAAATCATTCTACATTTGCTTTGACTTTTTCAAAATGGGTTCAAAATTGGCGTCACGAGCATTCATAGCAAATAGTCAAAATTTTCAAGTTTAGTTATGGATACCACATATCACCCTAGCTACTTGGGTACCTTAAAATATTTTTCCCAAATCTCTAGGACAAACTAGAAGATATTTGTAGTTTAAATTAGAATTAAATTTTGGAAAGTCGTTTGAAACTGATTTAAATGGGTAAAAGTAGTTAGAAATCTAAAAAAATCTCCATCTCTGGGATTTTACCATCCATGTGTTCTAATACTTTTGAGAATTGGAGTGATGTCATTTGACACATTATTTTTGTACTTGCTTCACAAAATAAATCCCATTCAGCACTAACAAAATAGAATATCAACTTTTTGGGACAAAAAGTTGGAAACTTTCTTTATAATTTTTGTTTACCTTTCCAAGATGCATGACATGATCTCAAATAACTTCTCACACAAAGTACGTGTCGATAGTACATGATATGATCTCAAATAACTTCTCACACAAAGTACATGCTAAATTATATGATATGATCTCAAATAATTTCTCAAATAAAGTACATGCCAACATACATGATATGGTCTCTAATAACTTAACATTTTGGCCATAAACACATGCCAAATTGGCATCAATGAACCTGTAAATCACTAAAAACATTTACATTGAGACCGTTTTCATTGGCCTCGAATGTAAACACAGCCATGTCACCCTCATACATTTTGTCGTCTTCCACAAGTTGTCCCTAGATGATTGTCATGATTGCAAGGCCATCCTCATCCATCTAGAATATGATGTCACTAACACCATGGTAATTCTTGTTGGTGATCGATGCAAAAATATCTTCGTAAAGATACTCCTTGAGGTAATCACTATTGTAAGCTTCCATAAAGTATTGCAAACAAAATACTGATGTTAGTATTCGACATGTTGAGATGATGAAAGGTATTGTAATCACATGAAAATGCTAGTGTTTACCATTCTGCACTTCCTAGTGATAAGCACTTTGTGCTTGTGCAGACCTAGCAGGGCACATCAGGTCTGTAATCAGGTACTAGGTCTTCGAGAAAGTTTTACTTTGTTTTTTTCTGGCACCTCATTTCCGAAAAATAGGTACCTTTCAAACTGTATTGTCCCAATTTCAGTGGGACCTACACGAAAGATCTGCAAAAATATCTGATTGGCATACTAACTTATTTTAATATCTAACAATACATATGTAAAAAACCCCAAAAAAAACTTCCTCGTGATTATCAGAATGACATCGTGGACATCCTCAAACTCGAGACTCTCGGTCTTGTCATCACTATTGATGATGATTGGTTCTGCCATTGGAAATCTATAATAAACAAGGGCGACTAGTTTTATTTTATTTTCATATTACTATGAGAGAATAGACATAACGTTCATCGAGAAATCCGAGAATTATTATGAGTATCTACAAGCATTACTATGGAGGAATAGATCTAAAGTTCATTAAAAAAATCTAAGTATTTCTAAGCTATGTACATCAGAAATCGCAAGAGAATATACCAACCAGAGGAATGGTGAAGTTGAAGTAGGTGGCGATGTGGGTAGACTGGTGGGGTGCCTATGTAGGTGTCGACGGGGCTCGCGGAGAAGAGTGGGTCGCGTGGGATAATGTCTTGATATGGTTAGAACAGATGGAGGTTCAACAACAAATAAAAAGGGAAAATAAGGGCGTCCATACAACATGACCCCTCCTACAACAACATACCAATCCGTATCTAAACGACCATATAAGTGTTGTTAGCTCCTTTACCAACGAATTTGTATGTGTTGCATTTTTTTGGCTTTGCTTGGATATAATGCAATGCATAAATGTGTGTTGGTATCCAATGGGTAAAGTGTTGCAAAATTGCAACAGGTGTCAAACAACAATTGTATCCATTGGTACACAATATATATAGATTGATTAATTTTATTTAAAATGTTTTTATTTTGTATATTGTGTAGCTCGATTTCTTCAAAGTTGGTAGTAGAAAATTTCTTTTAACAAGAGACTATACACTTTATGAGATACATATGAGAACACAAACAAATCATAGATTATGAATGCATATTGCATGAACAAAATTCAATATTGATTCTTGGAACCACAATCCAATACGTGAGAATTATCATACGAGCATACACATCTTAGAATCTTGCTTCAAATATGACATTCTAACTAATTCTATATCTATTCCTTCTACCTTCTAATCTATAGAGTTGATATCTAGATATAGCAATCCTTACTAATTGTTTGCCCTACAAAAAAACCGAATTTCTGAATATCGGCATATGAAAGAATAGTTGGAAGGGTATGTAAATTCTACTACGTACTTGCTCGTATGCGAAAATATCAAAGGACACATTGAAATAGGAGTTATCTTCACCATGCAAAGCACCATCCAAAATGCTTCTTTCCTAGATACATTGAATAGAGAACATAGTTTCAACAATAGTAAGACCCTATTAGTATGTGTTTCATTTGCATGTACATATAGAGTGATGTCTAAATGAAAAATGAAAGCAAAATGCATATAAATATCGGTAGATGATACCTTTATATTCACAAATGTGTACTGTTTGGAATTTCTATTTATTCAAACACATCAGTACCATGCCAAAGCTAAGTTAGCATGAAAGATAAATTTCGCCATCCCATGCATTTGAAATAGCCCATCACACCTACACGTCAAATCGTTACCACATAGATTGGAATACAAAGAAAAACACACAAAAAACAAATATCCATGATTATGCACGTGATCAACCAACTCATTTGGCAAATTGGAGGAGAAATATGCACATGTCCACTCTCCTCGCACCCACTCTTGACCAACTAGACCAAACAGTCGCACGATCAGCAATTAGCTGGCCCCATATACAATAGAGGCCTACTATCAGGTTTTTGCCGGTCACACCTATAATAATCAATCCCAATGTCGGGTATTTGTTAGTCCACCCATGTTCACAATTCATGATCCCATTTGTAAGCATGTGACAGTTTTGGCGAAGGTCTTCACTCGTCGGGAACACTTTGTGTGATTCTCAAGACTGGCTTGCTAGGAGAACAAAAGTGAGGAGTGTTTTGTGCGGTAGACAAAACTCATGTATTCCTTAGCAAATATATTACCAATTTGGGAACTCATTGATTTTTTTGCACGGGGAAGGGGTCTCGAAGGACCCCGAGAGTTGCATTCACTAAGGAAGCAGTGGGTACAAATTGTAAACAAGACCTTCAACATGAAAACACTAAAAACAAAGCCTGCTATCTAACAAAAAAGCCCTAAAAAGAAAAAGAAAAAGCGATCAAGTCCAGCATCTTCTCCACTAACGACGAGACTTCAATGCCGACCTACTTCAACCTGCCGCCAAGGACGAACCAGTTGGCTGCAGGGAGGAGTGAAGTGCCAACAAGGATCCGAAAGAGGTCCTCCACACTGGCGGTTGAAGATAGCGCCATCTTGGCACTTCAGATGGCCGTTACGTCGGCCAAAATTCATGACGGTAATCCATGGAGCTATGATATGATCACATCAATGAAGCAGAAGGCGATGCCGGGTCTTGAACCATTAATTTGCAACATGCCTCCAACTTCCAACTCCAGCTTGGAGAGAAGTGATACATCGTAAATGTATCTATAATTTTCGATGTTTCATGCTTGTTTAGTATCAACTTTGGTATGTTTTGTCTACACTTTGAGGTATTTTTATACATTTTCTGAGACTAACCTATTAACAAGATGTCGTAGTACCAGTTGTCTGTTTTCTGCTGTTTTGGTTTCAGAAAATCTAGTAAGAAAATATTCTCGGAATTGGACGGGACAAAAGCCGAAGTCAATATTTTACCGGAGAGAACACAGAGTCCGAAGGGCAGCCGAAGGGGGCCACGAGGTGGCCACACCCTAGGGCCGGCAGCTCATGGGAAGCGCCACCACCAGGTGTGGGCCCCTCGGGCACCCACCGACCTTGCCCTTTCGCCTATAAAAGCACCCCGATGCAGAAACCCTAGGGACTCGATCAAATCTCCATGAAACAATCCATAGCCGCTGCCACCATCGTCCCTAGATCAGGGGGGTCTGAAGCTCTTTCCGGCACCCTGCTGGAGGGGAGAGATCATCCCGGAGGCCTTCTTCATCACCATGCCAGCCTCCGGTATGATGTGTGAGTAGTTCACCCTTGGACTATGGATCCATACAGTAGCTAGATGGTTATTTCTCCTCCTTTGTGCTATCATGTTTAGATCTTGTGAGCTCCATTCATGATCAAGATTATCTATTTGTAATTATACATGTTGTGTTTGCGGGGATCCGATGGATATTGAGATACTATGTCAGATTGATTATTGATTCTATCATGTCTATGTTATTTGTAATCTTGCATGTTCTCCGTTGTTAGTAGCTATCTTGGACAAGTAGATGCTTGCAACTCCAAGAGGGAGTATTTATGCTCGATAGTAGGTTCATGCCTATAGTAATCTGGGGAAGTGACAGAAATCTCTAAGGTTGTAGATGTGCTGTTGCTACTAGGGAGAAAACAAAAGCAATTTGTTCAAGGAAAAATTGTATTGTTTACTTTATACACATTGCTTAATGCAATTATCTGTTGCTTGCAACTTAATACTGGAGGGGGTTCGGATGATAACCTGAAGGTGGATTATTAGTTTTTTTGAAAACCTAGGGACTGTGAGGCAAAAGCCCCACATCATTTTATTTCACTGTCGAGAAGGGAGTACAAGGGAATATACAAAAAGGGGGGATGAAAAGAAAGTGCCAACTATCTACCAGATTAGGAAGGGAAATTTACAATTAGAAGAGCCCCAACAACTCTGAGAGGTTAGCAAACTAAACAGATTGCACAAAGAGGCCAAAATACCATCATGGCAGTGCCTCTATCCATGCCATAAGCTTGTCCTTGTGCTTGTCCTTAATCCTATATTGCAAGAGAGTGATATCATGAACAAACATGGCTTTCCACTTAGCAAAACATGGCTTTTCTCCCCTAAATATTTTTCCATTGCGCAACAACCAGATATTGTAGCATGCGGTAATGACAACCTCCATGAAGAAAGGATGACCAAAACCTCTCTTAGCATCAGCGACCACCGCCTGGATGTTGTCATTGGATCTCCAATGAATTTGCAAATAATTCCAGATACGAATGCTGAAGTTGCACTCGAAGAAAAGGTGGGCACGATCTTCATAATCCCTGAGAGGGCACAACTCGTAGTGTGTATCGTTGGTTACCTTCCAATGCCTTCTCTTTAACAAGTCCCTAGTGTTTAGGCGGTCCGACAGCAGAAGCCAGGTAAAGATCTTGGTTTTCATCACGCAACATGATTTCCACAACCACTTGAACACATTAGGAACCACGATATGTGCATGAATTAATTTATAAAACTGTCTTGGGGTATATTGCTCACCCCATCTGCAAGTCCACACATCATTCTGGTCAGAATGTGCTTGAGTAGACAGAAGATCTTGCAACTCATTGTACTCCTGAAAAGCAGCAGGAGATAATGACAGGTAAAGCAGGCTCATGAAGTCTTCAAGGTCCGTAACTGCTTCCGAAAGATGTTTATCCAAAACATAAGAAAACAGCCTAGGGAAACATGAGCTAAGAGGCGTAGTAGATCCATGCAAGATCCAGTTATTTGTCTAGAAAAGAAATGTGTCCCCTTTACCCATAGTAACTGCAGCCACTCCTCTGAAGTTATCAACCTGTTTCAAAACATCACACCACCAAAATGATCCACACATTTTCTCAGCATTGTGGGATCTTCCCCTGGTAATGTGCGTGCCAAACTAAATGAACCCACGGGACATCCTTGTGATTATAAAACTTATCCAGAAACTTAATGAGAAGGGCCACATTTTGCTTTTGAAAATTCACAACTCCAAGGCCATCACTAGACTTGGGCTTATAGATCATCTCCTAGGCTGCTAATGACTGCTTGGGTTCATCATATTTACGCCTCCAAAGACATTGTCTGAGAATTCTGTCAAGTTGATTTGTCAACCCAATAGGGAGTTGGAGGGTACAGATAAAATGTAGTGGTATAGAGGCCAAGGCAGAATTAATAAGTTGCAACCTATCCCCTTGAGAAAGGAAGCTCGAGCTTGAAGTAAGTTTTCTCTCCAATCTACACACCAGGGTCATGAGGTCACTGATGGTCGGCCTAGTTGTACCAAGAGGAAGGCCTAAGTAGGTAAAAGGCATACTCCCATTTTGACAACCAAATTCAGTAGCAAGTTGTTGCATCAGATCATCATGAACATTGATAGGAACCATTTGAGACTTGTCAAAATTAATTTTAGGCCCAGTAGATAAACTGAACTTATGTAGCACTTGCTTGAGTTCCCTCAGCTGATTAATATTTGCCGGCATGTTCAGCAAAGTATCGTCCGCGTACTGAATAATCGGGAAGTCCTCATCATAGGTCTCAATGGGTCTGGAAATGTTGCCCATGCGAACCAAATAATTTACCATAGGTTCTAACAAATCAGAGCCAAAAGAATATAACAGAGGGGATAGCGGATCGCGCTGCCGCACCCCTCTCTTACAGACAAACTGCTTGCCAGGAATGCCGTTCAAAAGAATTGAAGAAGTCCCAGTAAAAAGAATTTATTTAACCCAAACTAGCCAAAGGTCATTAAACCCTTTATGCTTCATTATCTACAGGTGGATTATTAGTCATAGATGCAGTTGGATTACGGTCTATATATTATGTTGTAATGCTCAATCAAATCTCATAGGAGTCAAGATGTCTAGTATGCATTGTTATGCTTTCTCAATCTATCAATTTCCCCGCTGTAATTTGTTCACCCAGCATGCTATCTGTCATAAGGAGAACACCTCTAGTGAACTATGGAACCTGGTCCATTCCTTTATCATTGATACATCATCTACTGTTACCGTTTACTCTCTATAAGCAACTACTATCTTCCACACTATACGTTTAATCCTTTGTTTTCAGCAAACCAGTGAGATTGACAACCTCACTAAGTTGGGGCAAAGTTTTGAGTTTGTGTTGTGTAGGTTCCCAGTTGTTGGCAACACCTTGGAGTTGTTTCCTTAATCCTACTATTTCGATAACCTTGGTTTCATAACTGAGGGAAAACTTATTGTTGTGCTCATCATACCTTCCTCTTGGGGTTTCCCAACGAGGCTCTACAGTTGACTGAGCCCATCAAGACTTTTTCTGTCGCTGTTGCCAGGGAGATAAGGACAGCTTCAATCTCTTCCTCGTCGCCAGTCACCTTTCAGGGAGAAAGAAGTTTCTCGCAAGGGGAGTCTCTCACAACCAATCTCTTTACTTTGTTTTTGTTTTGCTTAGTTGTAACACCCTCAGAATCGGTCCTATGCAAGTTTTAGCAAAACTCGCCAAACCCGCATAGAAACGATTCGAAGGTGCCCACCAGGCACTTTCATGCGGGTGGAAAGCAAAGTAATAACATTACACAGTCCTCGATGGGACCCATGTAGCAGAGATATACAACAACGACGCAAAGAGTCAAGAAGACAAAGATACGGTACAAAGATCCAAATCACCTTGAAAACAATGGGGCGTCCGACTACGGACAAGATGCAAATGGGGCTAAGAGCCCTGAAGAATAACCAATGGCGCCCATAACCCCGCCTGTGCCAAGCCGGAAGGGTAACCTGCTAACGTCGATCTCAAAACCTGCTTAAACAAAAAGGGGTGCCGAAAGGGCAAAGGAAAAGAAGGAGCGTCGATCGAGGCCAAGACACGGCGAGGCTAGAATCGGTCCTCGCCTACATAGGTATGGTGGATCAAGGCAGCGTGATGCACTAAACAACCTATAGAGACTCGATACAACTGGCGGTCATCAGAGAGGGGTAAGAAGGACCTATACGGATCCAACCTGATACTACCATCAAACAAACCCATCCTGGCGTTTCCCCCTCGAGACCAAACGAGGAAGTCAACCGAGGAACTCACACCGCTGGCGCTTTATTTATTCTGGGCCACAGCAATTACTAGTCGTTTAGATAATTGTCCCGATAAAGTAAGCAGTGGGCATTTTAGTTAATCATTCCGTTATAGTGGCAACACTTACTAGTCGACATAATTAACATGAGACAACCCCAAAACCCAGCTTGTTGGTACTTTTACTTAGCCATTCCTGTAGTGAAGCGATTACTAATCATATCGGATACAAGTCAATTTAAAACAAGAACTTTAGTTATAGTTGTCTATGATCAAGCACTGTGCTCCAAGTCGTCCATAACCGCGGACACGGCTTCTCAAAAATATTTAACCCTACAGGGGTGCACCAAAGTATCCACAGGCACTTCGACCCTTTTTGCCAGATCAGTTAACATACACCCATCGGTATGTCGGCGGGGCCTAAGTCACGACGCCCTGCACCAAAGCAAGCACGGGCCACCCCACTAAGTACACCAAGAAGTCGGCCGGTCTCGAGACGGACTTAGGGTTTGCGACAATGGTCAGAACGAAAAGGTACCCAATCGGGATCGCCGATACCGCGAAAACATTCCGCTTCCTAAACTGTACAGCGTGCTCCTCACACAATCGTAAATACATAAGTAGCATGGCATAAGTACAGGATCGTAAATAAAACCTCAAACTAGTTATGGCCCCCAGTACAATACTTTGAAATCAGGTAATAATCGATGGGGGGCCCATATCTCCCCACCTATGGTTAGCTCGCTCGATCTCGGAACAGGTGTCAAGAACTCGGGTCCTACGGGACACAAGTGGGCGGTCGGAAACCAAATCTTACCTATCACCCACCGATGCCTCTGCTTAACTCAATTTTAGTTGTTAAACAGGAATTAAAGTGAAACCATAATTAAAGCCATGATCATCTCCAACATCAACATGCGGCAAACCTCCAACAATTGTGGTACTTGACGACAAGCAAAACACTTGAGCAAGCGACTACGACTCGCGGGTCCAACTATCTACCAAACACAGGTAATAGGATGTGTCCAAGGCTATATATGGCTGCAAGGGATATCACGGGTACTAAACTAGAGCATCGCAACACAGATAGCAAAGATCAACAGGAGGGAAGTAAATACTAGAAAAGTAAGATAGGTAGAAAGGGGGGAGATGCTCGCCTGAAAACATTATCGAAGATTCAACCGAAGATCGGGGCGATGCTCACATCAACTCAACGGTCTTATCCGCGAAGAAGCAAAACACTAGAACAAACACCGGATACACTATTTAATACTACGGCAAAAGATCGGCATGATGCATGTATGATGTATGACAAGGCAAGATGCGATGCAATTAGGCCAGATTAAGCGGAACCGGGGGTCCCGACAATTAATTAATAAGTTCCAGTTGTTTAGAACCCCGCAAATTAAATGTTGCATTATCAAGACAAAAGATAGCACCGGTTCGCTACACAAGTTTAAATGAGGCCAATATAAGGCTAGATTTGCCCGCATATGGGCCCCATATTTAATTATGAGGTGAATCGGCAAAAGGCCCCCAAACCACAGATATGCATGCGAGTATGACAATTCAATATGCATCCATTTGTTATATATGATAAAATAGGGTTTTCGGGGAGGGGTTCACACATAGGGGTCTCGACGGTCTTGGCTCCGGGGTTCGGGGTCGGTCTCAGGGTTCAGGGTTCGACGGGAAGTTCTCGGGCCACGGGGTAGATCTTGGCGGTTCCGTGAAGAAGTGCTTGGCGTCCTTAGCATCCGGGTTCTCGGCCATCGCATCTGGGTTCTCGGCCATCGCATCCGGGAAGGAGATCATGGCTCGGGGCCGCGGATCCTCGAGATTGGGGGCCTTGGCGTCCCTGTCGGAGTACTCGGGTGTCGGAGTCGGTCTGGCATTCAGTTTGAAGTTCTTGGCGTTCCTTGTCTTGTCGAAGGCCTTGTTGATCTACGGCGGAGAACTTAGCGTCATCGAGGCCCGAGAAGGAGCTCTTGGCGCGGCACCGGGTACGGGATCGGCCTTCGGGTTCGGGGGTCTCGGCGTCCGTGAGACGGTCTTGTCGTCGAGATGATTCTTGTCACCCCTAAACTTGGCATCGATTCCTCTTCACGGCACGTCTACCTCCACACACACAAGCATCACCAAACTACAGAGAAACTCCCTGACACTTCCCGAAGAAAAACAGGGAACTGGAAGCGGAGACGCGATGAAGCACCATGGGCACTGTGAGTAGTTGTGGGCGGAGGCGACAGCGCGCTGGCGAGTCGAGGGCGCGAGCCCGACGAACTCGGGGACATCACCACCGGCGGCGCATGGCAAGGATGCGGGGCCGACGCAGAGGATCTGCAGCGGGCACGTGCCGGGCGCCGGCCATCGGCGGCGGTGAAGGCCCAGCCCGACGCGGAGGGGCCGGGTCGCGGACGGACCGGGCGCGGCCGGAGAGGGGGCGCCGTCGGGCGAGGTCGGGCGCTGGAGGAAGCGGGCGGCGCTGAACGAGGAAGCGGGAAGGCGGCGGGCCAGGCGAGGCCGGCTCCAAGAGAGGAGGCCGGGAGAGGAGAGGGTGAGGCGAGGGCGAGGTCGCGTGAGGCGGGCTAGGCGCGGGGTGAGCGGCCTCCCATGAGGCGATGGGAGGAGCGCGCGAGGCGACGGGAGCGGCAGAGATGAGGCCGCGTGCGGAAGGACGGGTCGGGTTGCTCGCGTGGGAGAGAGAGAGAGGGTGCTGCGGGGGCGGGTCCCACAGGCGCGACAGGCGGTTGGGACGCCAGGAGGCGGTGCAGTGTGGGGACCCCGGGAGGTGGACTGGGCGGGGTGGTGCGGTGTGGGTGCTCGGTGTGTGACAGGGTGGGGCCCCGCGGCAGCATGGAACGAGGTGGGTGTGGGGTGTATGTGCGCGTGTGTGCTGTGGAGCCAAGGAGTGGCGGCGGCTGGAAGGGTTGGGGAAAAGGGGTAGGTAGAGATTAGGGTTTGCGGTTGGTGAGGCTAGGGTTTCCACTGGTTGGGCCATTTGGGCCTGGCCAGTGTAGGTCTAGTTTTTAGGTTTATTATTTTATAAAATATTATTTTGTTTTGTAATGTTTTAGCAAATAGTTTTTAGACAAATAATTTAACAGATAACTATAAGACTCGTTTTGAAATAAGAGAAGAGATATTGTATCAGAAAAATAGTTTTTAGCTAAAATATTCTGAGAGCCAAAAGATGCATGATGCCCTGATGATGCGCAAAGTTTTATTTAACATGCGATTATGATGTTGCAATGCACAAAAACAACGCGATTTTCTAGTAGTGGTTTTGCGGGATGCCACATTAGTTTATTTTACTTTGTTTTGCTTGTTTCTTTTTATCAAAAATACAAAAAAATAAGTTTTGTTTGGCTTTACTTTTCTTATAAAAAACACATAAAAAATTAGTTCCTACTTTAGTTGCTACTGTTGTTGGCTTGCTTCACCTTTACAAAAATGAACACTCCTGAAAACACCAAGTTGTGTGACTTCACTAGCACAAATAACAATGATTTTCTTTGCACACCTATTGCTCCACCTGCTCCCGATGCCAACTTTTATGAAATTAAACCTGCTTTGTTGAATCTTGTTATGAAAGAGCAATTTTCAGGTGCTAGTTCTGATGCTGCTGCTGCTCACCTTAATAACTTTGTTGAACTTTGTGAGATGCAAAAATATAAGGATGTAGATGGAGATATTATTAAGCTTAAATTGTTTCTTTTCTCTTTGAGAGGAAAAGCTAAAGAATGGTTGTTATCCTTACTTAGAAATAGTATTGATTCTTGGATTAAATGCAAATATGCTTTTATTGGAAAATACTATCCTCATGCTAAGATTATATCTATGAGAAGTGAAATAATGAAATTTAAACAACTTGATAATGAACATGTTGCTCAATCTTGGAAAAGAATGAAATCTTTGGTAAAGAATTGTCCCACTCGTGGACTGACTGCTTGGATGATTATCCAAACTTTTTATGCATGACTAAATTTTTCTTCAAGAAATCTATTGGATTCTACTGCTGGAGGTACCTTTATGACCATTACTTTGGGTGCTGCAACAAAGCTCCTTGATAATATGATGGTCAACTATTCTGAATGGCACACTGAGAGAGCTCCATAAGGTAAGAAGGTAAATTCCGTTGACAAAACCTCCTCCTTGAGTGATAGAATTGATGTTATTATGTCTGTGCTTGTTAATGAAAAATCTCATATTGATCCCAATAATGTCCCTTTAGCCTCTTTGGTTGATCAACAAGATCAAGTTGATGTGAACTTGATTAGAAATAATAATTTTGGCAACAATGCTTATGGTAACAATAATTATAGGCCATACCCTCCTAATAATAGCAATACTTATTATGGTAAATCTGGAATGCCTAGTGAAGATAGGATTCTGGAAGTTGAAAGACTCACTAAAAACTTCATGCAAATGCAATATGAGCAGAATAAATTATTCACTAAAACTATGGGAGAACAATCTGCTATCTTGAAAAATATAAGTCATCATCTTGAGAATTTGAATAGAGAAATTCCTGGTTTACAATCCAAAATTGTGAATGCTGAAAAAATATTTCATCTTTGTCTGAAGCACAATCCTCTTTGATTAATAAAATGGCTGCTAAACTTGAAACCATGGAAAATACATTTGCTGCTACTCATGCCATACAAGTTAGAATTGATGAAAATATTAGACTATTAGCTAAAATGCATGCTAAGTGGGAAAGAGAAGATTAAATTGGTAGAAATAATAGTATTTGTACTATTACCACCACCATTGATGCTAGCAAACCACAAGAAGTCCCCATTCCTTTTGCATCAATGCCTAAACCCAATAAGAATGTTGAATTTCTTCAAACTATGGGAAACAATAACTCTACTACCTGTGATGCTAAGTTTGATTTTGATCTTGATGGTTGCAATATTTCTGAAGTGATTATGTTCCTACTAAAGCTTGCTAGAAGTCCTAATGCGAGTACTATGAACATGACTCTTACAAAACACATTACAGATGCTCTCATTACAATTAAGGAAGAAAAATTGAAACAAAAAGCTTCTACTCCTAGGAAATTAGAAGATGGTTGGGAACCCATCATTAATATGAAAGTCAATGATTTTGAACTCGAAGATTTATGTGACCTTGGTTCTAGTGTCTCTATTATGCCTAGAAAGATTTATGAAATGCTTGATTTGCCACCTTTGGAAGATTGCTATTTAGATGTCCAACTTGATGATAATGCTAAAAAGAAACTTATGGGAAGTGTTAATGATGTTCTTATTATGGTTAACAATGCCTTTGTCCCTATTGATTTATATGTTTTGGATGTTGAATGCAATGCTTCTTGTCCTATTACTTTGGAAAGACCTTTTCTTAGAACTGTTGGTGCCATTATTGATATGAAGGAAGGCACCATTAAAGAGCAATTCCCATTAAAGAAAGGTATAGAAGACTTACCTATAAGGAGATAGAAGATACCGTTTTCTCCTCCTATTAAAGCAAAATTTGATGTTAATGCTTCTTCATTTGAAAATACTTGATTCTTGCTTCCTGTGCCTAACTTAAAGGCGTTAAAGAAAAGTACTCATTGGGGGATAATCAAAATTTCGTTAGGATTTTCTTCTGTTGAGTCTTGGAAGTTATTACTTCTGTAATAACCTCTCCTTATCCTTTTTGTGTGGTTTTTGTGCCAAGAATAACCTCTAATGAGAGACAAGTAAGATTTGGGTAAGTTGTTGTCCCTAAACAGATGTTTGTGCTTCATCAGAACATTCATGAAAAATCCTCGTATGTCGGATTAAGCTGTAATTTTCGAGTATATGCCCTGTGTTGTTATCTAAATTTTGTTAGTTCAACATTTTTCGATTTCAGCAACAAAAGGTCTTTAAAAAATCGGTTTTTACTTGCTGTTCTGTTTTGACAGATTTCTGCCATTATTTTCATTTGCCTCTAAATCAGTTTCTTTTCGAGTTCTCCTTGATCACTTGAGCTTTTTAAAGTAATTGTTACAGTAGCTTGTGTTTTAATGAAAGTTTTACTTGTGTTTAAACTAAACCCAAAGGCCTATTATCTTGAATACACTAATGTTGCTAATGAAGAATTGTGTAAAGTTTTGTATGAAGGAGATTTTCAAAGTGTAGGGAAGATTGGTATGATGAGATGAATAATGGACAAAATCTCAAGCTTGGGGATGCCACCCCATGTCACCCCAAGAATTTTTCAAGAGGTACAAGCGTAAAATCTTGGGGATGCCCAAGACATCCTCTTCTTCATCAATAAAAATCTCAGGTCTCTTTCTAGACACTTCGTTTTTATTGTTTCATGCACTGTTGTGTTGTTCTTGGAGCGTCTTAGTTTTCGTTTTTAGTTTTATTTTGTTTGGTTCTGAATAAATTAGCTGGACCCCGCTTTCGCACTTTTGTTTCAAATAAGTTGATTGGTGTTGGAAAGGAGTAGATAGTTTTATGCTTATAGTGGTACAAAAGGGAGCTTGTTTTGACTATGGCTTAGACTTTATCATGTCATGCTAGATGTTTCTTTGACCTCATGCTTAGTGATTATTGCTGTAGCATGAATTGTCCCAAAAATTTGAGATTGCTTAATGTGCCTTGCAAGAATCATGCATTGTTTTAGCATACAAAAGAATAATATTGTGGTATTCTCCTTTGATGTTTTGTTTGGGTTGACTTGGCACATGATTACACCATGTTATGACTATGAACCATTCACCTTAGACTCTATGATCATTTAGTTTTTGACTTGTGGTACCACTTTATGCTTTGATTGATAATGTTTTGTCGCTCTGCATGATTATGGCCATTATTGCTCTCTTAGTTGGTCGCTCCTAGTCTTTTGCTAGCCTCCACTTATACCGAGTAAGCTCTACTCATGCATCCAACTCCCAAGAAACCAAGTTATTCCAAAGAGTCCACTATAAATTCCTATGCATGGTGTGTTACACCATTCCAAGTATATTCATGTTCTATCTATCTTCTAAATTAAACTTGTTATGTGAAAATTAGTGATTAAAGCTCTCACAAACTTGATGGCACACTTTATTTCTTACACCTTAATAAACTTGAACCATTGTATCTTCTATGTTGTATATTCTTGCACTTATAAGTTGGGAATTAGCAGAACCATGATGTCATGGGAAACGCTTTCAACACATGTACATATTACCCAGTTGATATCATGATCTTTTATTTATGGATGTCGGCGGTGCGGAATAAAAGGGGAGCATGTAAGTCCATGGAGTATTGTATATGTGTTAGAGAAACGCCTAGGAGGCTAGCCTAATCCATGCCTAATCATGGTGGAAACTTGCAGCATCACCATAGTGAGCAATCTATGAAGCATTCTCAGAAAAAAAAATATAGAAAAAAGAGAAGAAAAAATGCACCATGCTTATGGTAAATAAAAGGATCGCTGAGATGCTCACTGTCTATTGCCTTGTCATTTTGATATGGGATAGCTCTTATGTCACGGGGCAAGGGGTACCCCGTTGGCGGTTCTCTATGATACACATATGCTTACAATGTCAAGAAACTTGCTTGTGACTAAAGTTGAGTAGCATGAGGAACGACCCTCGTACTCAAGGGACATGAGATTGAAAACTTATGATTTGTCAAGATATACTCCATATTTGTTTCACTTTAACCTTAATCACTTCAAGATGCTTATGATAGGGGCAATGAGTGCTGAAAGCTAATAAGTACCATAATTTTTGGAAGCTCTTTATGAAACTTGAAATCCCTGCTTCCCTCTGCGAAGGGCCTTTCTTCTTACTTTTATGTTGAGTCTCCACCTTCTATCTTTATGCACCAATTAAGAGAGCATAGTTGTCATTCTTAGTATGTGCATTGTCCCAAAACTTATTGATTGATTCATAATATTGATATTGCTTGTTTTTGAACCATTTGTATCTAGTCACCCTTATGAACTTTGAAGGTGTCCTATGCATTTATGTTTTTCTATACCATGAGAGACAAGATGAATACCACACATGCTATGTTTTCTATATGTGAAACAAACAAACTTCTTTCAATGCATTGTTATTCATGATCTTTGTTTGTACCTTTTCATGTTACAACATAGTTACTATGTCTTATTGTTAGAACTACATATTTCATGCTCATGTTTAGAGTACTTTGATCCCAGCTATCAATGTTCTACAATAGTTTGATCAAGATTGTGATGGTGCATGTCACCTCAAAAATTATTTTTTTATCACTTACCTACTCGAGGACGAGCAGGAGTTAAGCTTGGGGATGCTTGATACGTCGTAAACGTATCTATAATTTTTGATGTTCCATGCTTGTTTAGTATCAACTTTATTATGTTTTATCTACACTTTGAGGTATTTTTATACATTTTCTGGGACTAACCTATTAACAAGATGCCGTAGTGCCAGTTGCCTATTTTTTGCTGTTTTTCATTTCAGAAAAGCTAGTAAGGAAATATTCTCGGAATTGGACGGGACAAAAGTCGAAGTCAATATTTTACCGGAGAGAACACAGAGTCCGAAGGGCAGCCAAAGGGAGGCCACTAGGTGACCACACCCTAGGTCACGCGACTGTGGGGCCGCCACAGTGTTAGCCCCTCGGGCGCCCACCGATCTTTCCCTTTCGCCTATAAAAGCACCCAATGCAGAAACCCTAGGGACCCGATCAAATCTCCACAAAACAGTCCGTAGCCGCCGCCACCATCGTCCCTAGATCGGGGGGATCTGAATCTCTTCCCGACACCCTTCTGTAAGGGAGAGATAATCCCGGAGGCCTTATTCATCACCATGTCAGCCTCTGGTATGATGCGTGAGTAGTTCACCCTTAGACTATGGGTCCATACAGTAGCTAGATGGTTGTTTTTCCTCCTTTGTGCTATCGTGTTTAGATGTTGTGAGCCCCGTTCATGATCAATATCATCTATTTGTAATCATACATGTAGTGTTTGCAGGGATTCGATGGATATTGAGATACTATGTCAGATTGATTATTGATTCTATCATGTCTATGTTATTTGTGATATTGCATGCTCTCCGTTGTTAGTAGCTATCTTGGCCAAGTAGATGCTTGCAACTCTAAGAGGGAGTACTTATGCTCGATAGTAGGTTCATTCCTTCAGTAATCTGGGGAAGTGACATAAATCTCTAAGGTTGTAGATGTGTTGTTGCTACTAGGGAGAAAACAACAACCTTTGTTCATGGAACAATTGTATTGTTTACTTTACACACATTGCTTAATGCAATTCTCTGTTTCTTGCAACTTAATACTGGAGGGGGTTGGATGATAACCTGAAGGTGGATTATTAGTCATAGATGTAGTTGGATTACGGTCTATGTATTATGTTGTAATGCCCAATCAAATCTCATAGGAGTCAAGATGTCTAGTATGCATTGTTATGCTTTCTCAATCTGTCAATTGCCCCACTATAATTTGTTCACCCAGCATGCTATCTATCTTAAGGAGAACACCTCTAGTGAACTATGGACCCTGGTCCATTCCTTTATCGTTGATACATCATCTATTATTACCGTTTACTCTATACAAGCAACTACTATCTTCCACACTATACGTTTAATCCTTTATTTTCGTCAAACCAGTGAGATTGACAACCTCACTGTAAGTTGAGGCAAAGTTTTGAGTTTGTGTTGTGCAGGTTCCAAGTTGTTAGCAACACCTTGGAGTTGTTTCCTTACTCCTACTGGTTCGATAACTTTGGTTTTATAACTGAGGGAAAACTTGCTGTTGTGCTCATCATACCTTCCTTTTGGGGTTTTCCAACGAGGCTTTACAGTTGACTGAGTGTGGCATCCCGCAAAAACCACTACTAGAAAATCGCGTTGAATTTGTGCATTGCATCGTCATCATCATGCATTGTTTGCATAAAACTATGTTTGCAAAGCCCGTTTTGTTTTCTAAAACGCCCCCTCTTGATTCAAACATCAAAATCCGAGTCGCCGGAATATTTTGTTTTGCCCGATATCGGTTTGCAAAAGCTTCGTTTGAAATAAATAAATTTTATATTTATTTTAGTGGGGCAGTCGAACGGGCCGAGTAGACCCGAACGACCACCCCAGTTTTTTTTAAATCGGCCCAAATAGACCGGCCCCTCTAAATCCTAAACTCACCCATCCCTATCTACCCAACCAAACAACCACCTCACCCTGGCCAACCAGACGCTGACACCTCACCTTTTTCCCTCCCCTAGCCAACCCCAAACTGCCACCTAACCTACCCCCACTTCCTCTCCCTCTAAACCCACCCTGCCAGCTCACACACTCCCTCACCCAACCCACACACGCGTTAACATCACAAGCCAGCTGACCGCTCCCCACCTCGCCACCGGGTCCCACGCCCACTCATCCCCCTGACCCCACCTCATGCCCCACCTCTCTTCCTCCTGGCGCTGGCTCAGCCGCTTTCTCCTTCCCCGAGACGCCCCAAGCCCTTCTTCCTCCCCACCCTCGCCCAAGAAGTTCACCTCGCCCGCCGCCTCGAGGCCCTTCCTCCCCACCACGGCAGATTCACAAGCGTCGCCGCTCTCCGCCTCGCCCCAGACCAACCGCCTCCGCCCATGCCTGCAGATCTCGCTCAAGGCAGCGCCGCCCAGCTTCGCCTTCTCAAGGCCTGGCCGCCGCGGCCGCCTCCCGCACTCCCGGCCACGCCCAGCGCAACCGCTGCCTCCTCGCCTGGAGCTCCTCGCCTCCTCCCGCCGTGCTGGCTGCCTCGCCACACCTCCTCCCGCCTCCTCACCGCTCCCGCTTCCTCTCCCAAGCTGCCTGCCCGCCGGCGCCTCGGGCCCGCCAGCGCTGCCCCGACCAACCACTGCCCCCTCCCTCGGCTCCCGCGACGCTCTCCGCCACCGCTTCTCCTCCGCCGACCCTCCGTCGCTGCCGCCTCGCCGCCTCCGCCGACTGGGCTCGTCGTCGAGCCGTGACCGCCGCCTCCTCTGCAGTCGCCTCGCTCCGCGACCCGTCGGCGCCTCGACCAAGCGCCCGGCGGCCGAAGCTCCTCCGGCCCGCGTCGACCATCTCGCTTCCGGCCCGCCTGTCGTGGCCTCGCCGAGCGACGTGGACCCTCCGCCCACCCCAGCGCGTGTGGCGTGTCGCGGTTACGCTTAGCTGATGCGTTCCTGGGGCGATCCCTTCGGCTCCATGGATTTGCGGTGGTGAGGTGAAGATGCAGTATGGTGACCGTGGGAAGATAGTGTGTTACCACCTGAAGACCGATCACGGACTCAAGGCCGAACCCGAACCATGGCGCCGACCCCAAGTTCGCCACCGGCGAGTATGGTGGTACCTCAAGGCCTTCATCACGAGACGCCGAAACCCCGAAGATCGACAACGAACCCGACGGTACCTCAAGATCTTCCTCGCGACGTCCGAAGACCGAACCCGAGCATGCCAATTCCTCGACCCGAAGGACACAGATGCGACAAGTACGTCTTCCCGGGATCAGATGCCCGAGGACACGAATGCCAAGACCGACCCGATACGAGGACCCGACAAGATCTTCGAGACGACAAGAACGACACCGACCAGGACTAGTCCGGTGCGCCCGACACCGACCCAAGTTCTGCTCCCCGGACATCGAGACCACGATGCGACAAGATCTACCCCCCGATATCCGATAACACTTCCGCCGAGACCGAACCGTCGAACCCTGGACCCGGACCCCGAACCCCGGAACCCAAGATCGTCGAGACCCCCTAAATGTGTGACCCTTTTTTTCCTCGATACCCTATTTTCATAAATGATATCAACTTGTTGCATATTTGATGGTCATCTCGCATGCATATCATTGGTTTGGGGGCCTTATGCTGATTCACCTAATAATTCAATATGGGGCCATATGCGGGCAAATCGAGTCTCATATTGGCCTCATTTAAATTGGTGTAGCGAACCGATACCATATTTTGGCCATGTTAAACAACATTTAAACTGCGGGGGTTCTAAACAACTTGAACCATTTAATAATTGTCGGGACCCCGGTTCCACTCAATATGACCTAATTGCATTGCACCTTTGCCACGCCATGCATCATACATGCATCATGCCGATCTTCTGCCGTGTATTAAATATTGCATCCGGTGTTTCTTCTAGTGTTTTGCTTCTTCGCGGATAAGGCCGTTGAGTTGATGTGAGCTTCGCCCCGATATTCGGATGAACCTTCGACAATGTTTTCAGGCGAGCATCTCCCTCTTTCTACATATCTTACTTTATAGTATTTATTCCCCTCCTGTTGATCTTTTGCTATACGTTTGCGATTCTTTAGTTTCCATTGTGATATACCGTGCAGCCCTATATTGCCTTGGACACATCCTATTACCTGTTGTTTGGTAGATAGTTGGACTTGGCGTCAGCCGCTTGCTCAATCTGATGTGTCGTCATATGCCAGCTTGCTGATGTATTGCCGCATGTTGATGTTGGAGATGATCATAGTTTCACTTATCGTCATTTTAATTTCTGTTTAACAACTAAAATTGAATTAAGCAGAGGCATCGGTGGGTGATAGATAATATTTGGTTTCCGAACGCCCACTTGTGTCCCGTAAGACCCCGAGTACTTGATACATGTTCCTTGTTTTATCGCTATCCACATCCGGAGGTATATGGGACCCCCTGAGGCGAGCTTGATTCCGTCTTATTTCTTGGGGCCACAAACTAGTTTGAGGTTTTATTTACGATCTTGTACTTATGCCATGCTACTTCAGTATTTAATTTGTGCGAGAGCACCTTGTCATTTAGGTAAGCGGAATGTTTTCGCGGTATCGACAGTCCCCGATTGGGGATCTGCTGTCGTTTACAGCCATTGACGCAAACCTTGAGTCCGTCTCGGAGCTTGCTTACTCCGTTGCGGGTGTACTTCAAGGGGTGGCCCCCTGAAATATTTCTGAATCCTGTGATTGCTTTGTCGTGAAAGCCTCGTTGGGTTTTGATTTGGTTTTTCCGAGGTTGATCGAGTGTGTGTTGCTATTGGTGCATCCCGGCCGGGTAAAACTTTCTAAAAGCCGTGTCCGCGGATATGGACGACTTGGAGCACAGTATCTCGATCATAGACAAGCATAACTAAAGTTTATTGCTATAAATTTGACTTTATAATGACTAGTAATCAGCCTCACTATAATGGAATGGTTAAATAATACTGCCCACAATTGCTTGTTTGAGTTGTCGCTTGCGACCATTGTACCTGACTAGTAAGTATTGCAACTACAACGGAATGGCTAAGTAAAAGTACCAACAACTTCTGGGGTTTGTGGTTATCTCATGATCATTGTACCTGACTAGTAAGTACTGCCACTAAACGGAATGGTTAACTAAAAGTGCCCACTGCTTACTTTATCAGGACGATTATCTAAACCTGACTAGTAAAGTGCCGCAACTATAACTGAATGAGTAAAACTGCCAACTGTGTGAGTTCCTCGGTTGACTTCCTCGATGGTCTCGAGGGGGGAACACCAGGATGGGTTTGTTTGATGCTAGTGTCAGGTTGGATCCGAATAGGTCTTCCTTATCCCTCTCTGATAGCCGCCAGTTGTATCGAGTCTCTATAGGTTGTTTAGTGCATGCTGCCGCTGCCGCTCAGTCCACCATACCTATGTAGGCGAGGACCGCCGAATTCTAGCCTCGCCGTGTATCGCCTCGATCGACGCCTCTTCTTTTTCCTTTGCCTTTGTCGGCACCCTTTTGTTTAAGCAGGTTTTGAGATCGACGCCGTTAGCAGTGGTTACCTTCCGCTTGGCCTGGGCAGGGTTATGGACGCCATTGGTTATTCTTCAGGGCTCTTAGCCCCATTTGCTTCTTGTCCGTAGTCGGACGCTCTACCGTTTTCAAGGTGATTTGGATCTTGTATATTATATCTGTATTCTTGACTCTTTGAGTCGCTGTTATATATATCTGTTCTGTGGGTCCCATCGAGGGCTGTTGTGTAATGTTATTACTTTGCTTTCCACCCGCACGAAAGTGCCTGGTGGGCACCTTCGAATCGTTTCTATGCGGGTTTGGCGAGTTTCGCTAAAACTTGCATAGGGACGATTCTGAGGGTGTTACACTGAGCCCATCAAGAAGAAGGGGAGGACATGGCTTCACGCTGAACCGAAACCCAACAAAAATTCCAAGACACCTCCTGCCGCACGAAGAGAGCGAATCTTTCGTCGAACTCTGAGCTCCCTCCACGAGCCAGATGAGGCGAATGAAGAAAGGATTTGCAGCAGAGGGTAGCCAAGCACGACATGAACAACCCATCTCTGTAACCTCTTCTTGATCACATCGCCGCCATGGCCGGCTGAAAGAAGAAGAGCAGTAGGAGAGGATGAAAACCACCATCGACTGGCGTCGCGCACATATGCCAGCGCAGACACTCCCGCCACTGCCAGAGCCACATGACATCTCGATCCCCGTCTCCCTCCCCCTGCCGATCAGAGGAAGATGGAGAAGCATCGAGACAGAGGGGCAGAGGGAGCAACCGATGAAAATGACCAATTTATTTCACTAGTTGGAAAATAGCTATAGGTAATCCACACACCTGTGGCACACATGGTAGTTAGTGCCCCACAGGTAAATAGTCGTGGAACATGGCTAGGATATTCCCCACGTGTAAGTCGCGTACCCGTGGCACACATGCCACATGTGCGTTACCACTACGTGTAGACCAGGGCACAGGTGGTCGTATGCCACTTATCCATAGGGCACCACATAGTGGTGTGCCACGGGTATGTTTCCTACCCGTGGTGTTCCATAGGTAAGTGGCCTGCACCAACTCTAGCCCCCACCACCCTACCCCTTCCCGTGGATCGCCTTTTAAATTTTGTAAAAATTAAAAAAATGAAAAACATTTTAAAAAATATTTTTTTTTCACATATAGGTAAGCAATATGGTCTAGTTTGTAGGAAATTAACAAATATGAATTTTGACTTTTTCTGCAAAAAGGGTCATGTCATAGTAAAACGGTCATAACTTTTGCATATGATATAAAAAAATGTTTAATATATTAGAATGATGAGCACGGAATTTTGGAATTATTTAGATTCTCAAAATTTAAAAAGGCTAAAAAGTTATGGCAAAAAGAATATTTTTCCTACAGAAAAAGTGGAGGCCACATACCCGTGACGCACCACCATGTAGTGCACCACGAGTAAGTGTGGGCGGGATTCAAATTTGAATAACCACTCCAGCCACCTACCCCTCCTTATCTTCCCTTTCTCCTGCTCCTCCACTTCTCCACTTCTCCTTCTCCTCCCCTTCCCTTCTCCTTCTCCTCTCCTTCTCCTCTCCTTCTCCTCCCTTCTCCACTTCTCCTCCCTTATCCTCCTTCTTCGGACTCCTCTCTCCGGCTGCAACCACCTCCGACGACACCCTCCTCCGACCACATCCGGATGCGCCCTCCTCCAACCACACCTACGAACGCAACCTCCTTCAACCGCACCTCCTCCTCACCACCTCCCCGCCGTGACCTTATCCTCCTCTCACCACCTCCGATAACCTCCTATGGCGACCTCCGACCACCTCCAACTCCTTCGCACCTACGGGTCGTGCCTCCTCCGTGGTAGGTTGTGGCCACGGCCTCCGTACCTCCTGCGTTGGTAGGCTATGGCCACGACCTCTCGCACCTCCGATTAGGCGACAACGACGACATTCTGACGCCGATCCAGATCCAGATCCCGCTTCATTTTGAAATTTAAAATTCATACCCGTGGCACCATATACTCTACTGTGGCGCACCAGGTGGTGCGCTAATCTTTTACCCGTGACGCACCAATAGTGCGCTCACGGTAATTTTACCCAGCATGGGCCTTGTGGCGCACCGGTAGTGCGCTACGGATGACCAAATTCGGTGTGCCACGGGTAGTTGTTTTCCTAATAGTGTTTGAGAAAGTGGTGGTCGTCGCTTCCGCCTAGAACTCAGACCCGAGGAGCTTGAGCGCCAAGAGAATAAACTTAGACCCGGGATCCGGTCGCCTCGATCCACAGCTCCACATCCGGGCACATGGCCCACTACCGACAACAAGCTAAAGAAACCTAGCCTAGCTACTTCGGCGCCGCTCCTCGTCCTACTCCAGCCGGCTATTCCGGCGGAGAGGCGCCGGGAGAAGCCCGGTCCAGAAGAGCAGCGCTTAGTTACTGTAGATACGAGAGAGGGGAGAAGTGGAAAATGAGAGCGTTTTTTGGGAATTCATTGATGTCAGACACAAAGCGATCTGCAAATATATAACAATACAATATTTCACTATAATCGTAAAGTACCTTTTCTGGACTGAATGAAACCTGCTGAGTTCAGGCAGCAGAGATTATTAGCTACCCTTGATCATTTTATGATGTCTAAAGTTTAGCGAAGCCTATTTCAGACAACGAGACCCTTGACGGTGCACCGGCCGCAGTAACGCCGAGCCCTCTGGCCACCTCCAGCTTCAGCCTCTCCATCGCCGGCGCCGGCAGCCGCATAGGGACTAGCACGCCTTCCTCGCCGGCTTCGTTCCTTCCCGCCAAGTGGAAAGTGGCCAGCGTTGCCGTCGCCGGGCCTCCGTACACGGCGCAGCCCCAGCCGACGTCCACGTCCCGCAGCCCGGACCGCGTGATGTCCGACACGACGTACGTGCGCGCCACCGCGAACCGCGGCCGGCCACGCGCCACCATCAGGTTGGCCACAGATTCAAGGTGCCCTTCCTCCATGGCCTGCATCTTTGCGGACACCAGCAGCACAACCGCGTGACCGAACGGCCGCCGGCGCAGCTCCCCTGCCGCCGACTCGGCCACAGCGAACGCGAATGCGTTGCCGTAGAATCCCTTCGGCACGGCCGGGCTCCTCCCCTTGCGGCCGCGCGCGTTAACCACGAACTGCACGCGTACGAGATCCCCGGCGTCGTACGCGAGGGCGTTGGCGCGACAGCGCCACATGAACGCGGAGATGAGGTCGAACCGCGAGCTTTGGGTGCGCAGCTCCGGAGGCGCGAGCGCACGCAGCGCGGCGACCTCGCGGCGTCCGAAGAAGAACGACCGGTGCACGAGCGCGTCCCCAGGGGAGACCTTGTCCCTCCCGGCGTCCGGCACGGGCTCGTACTCCGGGTGGTGGCGCACGATGGCCCGGGTCAGCCTGCGCGCGGAGAAGATCTCCCGCGCCCACACCGGCGGCACCGTGGGCGCGCCGGGCACTCCGCGAGCAAACTCGCTGACCGCTGTCAGGAACTGCACCACCCCGGCGGCGTCCGCCAAGCAGTGGCATATCTGGAACCCCCACACGAACCCGCCGCACCGCATGCGCGTCACCTGGAAGAATAGCAGCGGCCGTCCAACTACGGCAGCGCCGGTGTACGCGCCGTCCGGCTCGCACAGGAACTGCCCATGGCACGGCACCGGCGGGCCCATGACGTCCCCGAGGTCCTCCAGCGCTGCGTCCGCGTCGGCCGCGACGAACACGGCGCCCTCGCCCGTGCACTCCACGAGGAGCTTCCTCCCAGGGCTGGCCTCCTGGATGCGGCCTGCGAGAGGGTAGTAGTGCACCAGAGCCTCAGCCAGGGCCGCCCGGATCACGGCGGCCGGGTCGGCGCCAGCCTTGGCATCGCTCCGTCGGTAGAGGTAGATCCCGGAGCGGTAGAACCTGAGGCCGTCCTGGTCGTCTATGTCAGAAAGCGGTTTGAACTCGTACGGCGTTGGCCGCGCCGGCACCACCAGCTCCGGCTCGTTCCGACGCACCAATATCGTGGGCATGGCCATTGTCAGTAATTCTCACACAACAATCTTCCTTAGCAAGCTCTTGTCTCTGTTAGTGTGTGAGGCCTCTCTATATGATGATCGGCTATATATACTACGTCAATACGTGCATTGGAATGGCCATATGTGCGGGGTTGGTAAGAACGTACGTAGGACGGTGACGATTTGGGTCAGGAAATGATGAAGGTTGGTGATTATTCCTCAGTAAACAAGGAATTCCACTCCAAACGGAAAGGGGTCAAATTCTTTGAATGCAGAACTCGCTGGAGCTGTTTTTTTTAAATGTCAGTTTGGAGTTTAATTTTTTTGATAATGCGTACACATGTGTGCTCTATATTTCTGCAAAGTTGCAGTAAAAATATTATATTCTATGCTACAGGAATTTTTGTGTCTTATAAACTCATTTTATCCCAAAATTTGTATTTTTTTTCTGTGTAGCCCAAAATACAATATACTCCCTATTTTGAAACGGAGGGAAAAGTTTTGAACGAAACTTGTGGCATATAGTCTATATGTGTATATAAGTAGTTGTATACTTTTCAGATCCCGAGTCCCCAAAAAGCAATTTTTTTTAAAAAAAAATGAGCGCATTGGTGTTTTGGGAGCTATAGGTAGTTTCTCATATTAAGTGATTTGGATTTGTCTAAATTCATATGTATTAGGACACGTTTTAGCGATACATGGGGATTCTCGGAATATCCAAGTCACTTATTTTTAGATGGAGTGGGTACTATTTTGTTTACCTACTTATAGCTAGGAAGGTGATTTGTGCGTTAGGTGCTTTCATACAATTTGCTATGTCGAGTTAATGAGAATATGTCGTTTTAGATATTGGTTGGCCTTTTGAATATTATATTGTGACCACTAATTTAGTTATAAATAAATTTATAGCACTATTAAAACATATTTTATAAACGTAGCCATCGGTCTATATTCTGTGCATGTGCATGTAAACATTTCATGAATCATATTAGTGCAACACATTGTAAAACAATAGTACGTGCTTGTGTATGATATCAATAGTTCATGACCTGATTAAGTAATAGGCTTATAATGAACACATATTTTTTCTTCAAAAAAGTGAAAGTCCCGGCCTCTGCATGAAAGGGTGCATATATGGCCATATTTATCGCAACTATGTAGAAGTGATCCATAAGGACTTTTGTACCATCGATTCAATCTTATTTGAAAAGTGACAGTTGCTTGTGTCATAATATACTTGTGGAATATTAGATTTGAAAGTGATAATATATCAGTTCATGCCTAGAAATAAATTTGTGTCTTGTTGGCGTGCATATAATCAGTTACCGGACATAGCCAAACTTCAGAGCTTGAGACGTGACGAGGTCTAGGTTGCATAATTCCTTGATTATAGCTAGACATGTGATTTAGGCTATGAACTTATGATACGTGAAAGATCTTGTCAATATAATACAGACTTGCGACCGCCGGCGATCCCTATGACTTAATTTCATCTTAGTGACGACGTGCATCATAAAAGTTTTTAGTGAATCATAAAGTCTTAATTTCATCAAGCGCGCATGGTGGTACGTACGTACATTGCTTGAGGCATGGATTTCAGTCGGTTTTGACCATCGGCTTGAATGGTTTTGCCTATCGGCCTGGCTGGGTTAGGGCATGCGCAACACGCGGGCTCTTAGACCATGCACGCTGGTATGTTGAAGTTGAAGTCCACCATGATACGTGCGTGTCAGACATACAATCTTATTTTATATACGGAAGTCCTTTATAAATATCGCATTCTCTCTCCTCAAATGTCAGCCTTCTCTCTGCCGTGTGGACACAATGTATTGCTCCTCATGAGCAGATTCGTTTGAATCGATCCAAAATCTTAATCCGCTTCTCTGTGCTGGATGGTCTCTTACCGATCGGAGCGCTAGGAAAGAAAATCTCATTCCTACTATACCCGGGATTACGGCTTGCGTCCACACCCTGACACGCTTGGTCTTTTTCCTTCGATCTGCGTTACGACTCAAAGATCAGTGTACTCACTCTCGTGGAATGCATTCGTTGAATTTATTGTTGGAATTTTGGCCCAAATAGTATAGCCCATTTTCTATTTTAATAATTCCTGAAAATCCTAGAGGCCCATGTGGCCCATTCATGCAAGACAAGAGGTTGGACAAATGTTTAGTCCCACATTGCTAGTTGAGTGGAAGTTGGACCAGCTTATAAGTTGAGCTCTCCTACCACTTGGTAAAAGGATGAGAAGGAGAAGAAGAGAGTTCCACACGCGCGCTCCTTCTCCTCCTCGCTCGCCTCGCCTCGACGCGGGTTGCGGGAATCTCGCCGAGCCGAGCTAAATGCGCCTGTTCGCTTCATCTTCCGTCCATTCATCTCCAGTTCCAGAGCACTGTGCTATCTTCATCTTCCCCATCCCGTCTTGTGGCGGGACCCCGCTGCTTCGAGTCCTGTACGGGAGAAGGGCGATAAGGCTTTTGGGGAGCTAGCGCGACTACTGGCTTTTTCACGGACTCCTTCACAGATAGCGACTTCTTCCCCGACATCAGCACCCTCTTCCTCGACGACATGGCCAACGATGGTTCCAACGCCAGCGGTTCCACTTCTGCTACTCCCGTGTACATCTTCTGTCTTACTCTTGTTCTGATCCTATCTAAAGTTTTATGCCTTGCAATTTGTTTGATTATATGCCTCAATATGTATTCGCTATTTAACATGATTAGTATATTGCATATTATTCTAGTCATGTTTTATCTAGCGTTTATTTTGAATAATTCGCTTGATAAATTGCTCTATTTCTCAACAATCCAAAAACCTTATTTCAGGCAATTTGCCCCAAGTGGCTTTGTTGCTTCTATGAAGCCACCTGTGTTTGAAGGTGTGAATTACAAACGATGGCGTGCGAGAGCAGTGCTCTGGTTTCAGACCATGAGCTGCTATAACGCCATCGTTGGCGCACCTGAGGGGGAACTTAATCCCGCTCAGGAAGAGGCGTTCCAAAAACTTGATACCACTTTCAAGGCTGCCTTGATCAGCATCCTTGGCGACAATATTGTCGATTCATATCTGTCATTTAGCAATGGCAAAGATATGTGGGATGCTCGAGAAAATTTGGAGTCTCGATCTTTGGCGTGAACTGTATGTCATGGAACAATTCTATGACTACAAGATGATTGATGACCGCTCCATTGTGGAGCAGGCTCATGAGATACTCACTTGCCGTGGAGCTTGAGCACTTCACTTGTGTGTTACCGGACAAGTTTGTTGCGGAGGCATCATTGCCAAACTTCCCATCATGGAGGAATTTTGCTACTTCTCCGAGGCACAAGAGACAAGAGTTCTCCGTGACGGATCTCATTGGGACTCTTGATGTGGAAGAGAAGGAGAGCAAAAGACACACGTGCTCGAGGTACCGAGGGAGGTTCTAATGCCAACTGTACAGAAAGGAACTTCCAGCCTCACAAGTTCAAGAACAAAGGAAAGTTTGATGACAAAGGAAAGTTCGATGGAAAGAACAAGGCCTCATAGTCCACCAGCTTCAAGAAGAAGACTGATAAGAGGAAATGTGCTTGTCATGTGTGCGGTGATCCTAATCATTGGGCTCCTTCTTGTCCCAACCGCTTTGACAAACGCCAACATGGGAAGAGCAGCAAGACTGCTAATGTTGTCATGGGCGACGTTGAGATGAAAGATGTTGGGTATGGTATGTTACCTACTGTTCTTTCATTATTTCATTCTCCTGATTGGTGGATTGACACGGGCGCTAATGTACATGTCTGTTCTGATATTTCCATGTTTTCTTCATATCAGTCGAGGGACTCAAACCGTCGATGGGGAACGGATCGCATGCTTCTGTTCATGGTGTTGGTACGGTCGATCTGAAGTTCACTTCGGGAAAGACTGTGCGCCTGAAGAACGTGCATCATGTTCCCTCAATAAATAAAAATCTTGTTAGCGGATCTCTTCTGTGTCGAGATGGCTACAAGATTGTATTTGAGTCTAATAAATTTGTAATTTCGAAGTATGGAACCTTTATTGGTAAAGGCTATGAATGCAGAGGCTTGTTCCGCTTATCTCTATCAGACATTTGTAATAAAGTTGTTAATCATATTTACACAAATTTTGAATCAAATGTCTGGCACTCTCGTCTTTTTCATATTAATTTTGGTTGTATGATGCGGCTAGCCAAAATGAATTTAATCCCTGATTTCTCAACTGTTAAGGGATCTAAGTGCCAAGTCTGTGTGCAAGCTAAACAACCTCGCAAGTCACATACGACTGCAGAAGTGAGAAATTTAACACCACTAGAGCTTATATATTCTGATCTTTGTGAGATGAATGGTGTGTTGACAAAAGGTGGAAAGAAATATTTCATGACTTTGATCGATGACTCTACGAGATATTGTCATGTGTATCTTCTGAAATCAAAAGATAAGGCTTTGAGTTTCTTCAAAATCTATAAAGCTGAGGCAGAAAATCAACTTGATCGAAAGATTAAGAGGCTTAGGTCTGATCGTGGTGGAGAGTATTTTTCCAACGAGTTTGATTCCTTTTGTGCGGAACATGGTATAATTCATGAGAGGACGCCTCCCTACTCACCCCAGTCAAATGGAGTAGCCGAAAGAAAGAACCGTACTCTAACAGATTTGGTTAACGCCATGTTAGACACATTGGGTCTTTCTAAGGAATGGTTGGGGGAGGCATTATTGACCGCGTGTCATGTCCTAAACCGAGTTCCCACAAAGAACAAAGAAATTACTCCATTCGAAGAATGAGAGAAGAAAAGACTAAAACTCTCTTACTTACGTACTTGGGGTTGTTTGGCAAAGGTTAATGTACCAATCCCCAAGAAGCGCAAGCTTGGACCAAAAACCATTGATTGTGTTTTTCTGGGCTATGCTTTTCATAGCATTGGTTATAGATTCTTGATAGTAAAATCTGAAGTACCTGACATTCATGTCGGTACAATCATGGAGTCGACTGATGCGACTTTCTTTGAAGATATCTTTCCAATGAAGGATAAACCTAATTCATCAAATCCGGAGATACCTAGTTCATCTGATCAGGAATTTGCTATATTCTCTGAATCTATCATTCCGATTGAAAACTCTGAAAGTCCTAAGGAGGATGATAATGAAATTCCTAAAAGGAGCAAGAGACAAAGGACTGCAAAGTATTTTGGTGATGATTTCATTGTGTACCTTGTGGATGACACTCCCACTTCCATTTCAGAAGCTTATGCATCTCCTGATGCTGACTACTGGAAGGAAGCTGTTCATAGTGAGATGAATTCCATCTTAGCTAATGAAACATGGGAGATAACTGATCGTCCTTATGGGTGCAAACCTGTAGGATGTAAATGGGTGTTCAAGAAGAAACTAAGGCCTGATGGTACTATTGAGAAGTACAAGGCAAGGCTTGTGGCCAAGGGTTATACCCAAAAGGAAGGTGAAGACTTCTTTGACACTTACTCACCAGAGCAAGGTTGACCACCATTCGAGTACTACTTTCTCTGGCTGCCTCACACGGTCTTCTCGTTCATCAAATGGACGTTAAGACGACTTTCCTAAATGGAGAGTTGGATGAGGAAATTTATATGGATCAACCGGATGGTTTTGTAGTAAATGGTCAAGAAAGAAAAGTGTGCAAGCTACTGAAGTCTTTATATGGTCTTAAACAGGCACCTAAGCGGGTACGAAAAATTTGATAAAACCTTAACCTGCAGGCTTTGTTGTAAACGGTGACAAGTGCGTATACTATCGCCATGGTGGGGTGAGGGAGTCATCCTTTGTTTGTATGTTGATGACATACTGATTTTTTCGGAACCAACCTTAATGCAATTAAGGAGGTCAAAGATTTCTTATCTCGTTCCTTTGAGATGAAGGATGGGAGTAGCTGATGTCATCCGAACATCAAGCTATTGAGAGATGATGATGGTGGGATTACATTGCTTCGTCTCACTATGTGGAAAAGATCTTGAGTCGTTTGGGTATAGCGACGTCAATTTTTCTCCTACACCGTATGATCCTAGTGTGTTGCTTGAAAGAATCGAGGAAATGCTAGAGACCAACTAAGATACTCTCAAATCATTGGCTCGCTTATGTATTTAGCTAGTGCCACGACCGACATCGCTTTGTTGTAAGCAAACTCGGTCGATTTGTCTCAAATCCAGAGATGATCAACGGCATGCTCTTGAATGAGTTATGCGATATCTAAAAGGCTATGAGCTATGTCATACACTATACCGGTATCCGAGGGTACTAGAGGTTATAGTGATTCAAATTGGATATATGATGCTGATGAGATAAAGGCCACGAGTGGATATGTTTTCACACTTGGTGGTGGCACTGTTTCTTGGAAGTCTTGCAAGCAGACCATCTTAACGAGGTCAACTATGGAAGCAGAACTCACAAAGACACGCCACCGTTGAAGCAGAGTGGCCGTGAACTCTTGATGGACTTACCGTGGTTGAAAAACCTATACCGCAATTCCAATGAACGTGATAATCAAACGTGATTATTAAGGTGAACAGTTCTAAGGATAATATGAAGTCCTCAAGACATGTGAAGAGGAGACTAAATCTGTCAGAAAATGAGAAACTCCGAGTTATTGCATTGGATTATATCCAAACATCTAAAAACTTGGCGATCCCTTCACAAAGGGTCTATCACGCAACGTGATAGAAAATGCATCAAAGGAGATGGGTATGAGACCCACAATTTGAGCTTTCCATAGTGGTAAACCATTCTATGTGATCGGAGATCCCGTGAATTAGAATTGGGAAACAAGCTGTTGGTTAGCGAGAGGAAAGTATCCCTACTTTAATAAACACCACTCCATAAAGATGCAATACTTTCCTATTCTCGCATGGCAGGTTGATTTATTATCTTAATGTGTTCTAAGTGGCTTATCCTAAGCAAAGATGTTGTCCTCAGAACATCTTTTAAAGAACACACCTATATGAGTCTGATCATAAAACATCGCATCTATGAGAGTAGGGTGCTCTCTAATAAACTCATGAAAGGTCATGGAGTATGACGTATAAGCTCCACCCGCGGGGAAGTCCCACGGTAGCCCAGTATCGGTCAAGACTTCGTGTGAAGCTAGATTGCAGCAAACTTGCAGTTCAAGGCATAGTCCACTATACAAGTCGCAACCTAGTGTAGCATAGAATTCTAGGTGGAAGTTCAACTTAACAGTCTCCACTATAGTACCGGTATATAAACAGTGTTTTGGAACCAAAGGCAAATTAGATGTGCCTCTGGGATCTGGTGGGGGATTGTTGGAATTTTGGCCCAAATAGTATAGCCCATTTTCTATTTTAGTAATTCCTGAAAATCCTAGAGGCCCATGTGGCCCATTCATGCAAGACAAGAGGTGGGACAAATGTTTAGTCCCACATTGCTAGTTGAGTGGAAGTTGGACCAGCTTATAAGGTGAGCTCTCCTACCACTTGGTAAAAGGATGAGAAGGAGAAGGAGAGTTCCACACGCCTCCTCCTCCTCCTCGCTTTCGCCACGCCTCGCCTCGCCTCCACGCCACGTCACGACGTCTGCGCGCCATGGTTGCGGGAATCTCGCCGAGCCGAGCTTTATTTTGCCACACATGAATGGTATATGAACAGATATACAGAAGGTGAAACGTTTGCTTTGAATAGACTTTTAATACGAAGATGAAACGTTTGCTTTGAATGGACTTTTAATACGAGTTAAATGCGCCTGTTCGCTTCATCTTCCGTCCATTCATTTCATCTTCGTGACCGCTCGCCTTCCCTTCATGCCTATAAGAGAGAGAGGTCGCGCCTCCTCTCAGTTACACTGCGACACATCCTTGCGCCTCCAGTTTCAGAGCACTGTGCTATCTTCATCTTCCCCATCCCGTCTTTGCGGGCGTATCGCGAGCCGATGAGAGGCCTCCGAGACCCACGCTCGAGTCCTGCAGGAGAAGGGCGATAAGGTTTTGGGAGCGCTTATCGATCGGGCTTCACACGGACTTCTTCACAGATAGCGACGTCTTCCCCGACAAGGACTTCTTCCCCGACATCAGCACCCTCTTCCTCGACGACATGGCCAATGATGGTTCCAACGCCAGCGGTTCCACTTCTGCTACTGCCGTGTACATCTTCTGTCTTACTCTTGTTCTGATCCTATCTAAAGTTTTATGTCTTGCAGTTTGTTTGATTATATGCCTCAATATGTATTCGCTATTTAACATGATTAGTATATTGCCTATTATTCTAGTCATGTTTTATCTAGCGTTTATTTTGAATAATTCGCTTGGTAAATTGCTCTATTTCTCAACTTTTATTAATATAGACCGGAGAAAGTATAAGAGCAACTCCAGCGGTCGTGCTATCATATGACGCACTAAAATCGATTTGCAGCGCGCTACATCCCTCTATTACGCGCGGCGTCAGTTTTTCCTCCACCGGGCGCGCTAAAATACAGTGCACGGCAGCTTGGCAAAAATCCCACCCTAGGCGAGCACAAACAGTTTTCACAATCACCGATAGATTGAACTAGATCGAACAAACCTAAAATAATTCAACAATAAATTATCTAGATATTATTACAACACAAGCAAATACAATAAATTATTTAGCAACAAATATAACAATTCTTTTATCAACATTACAATAAAGTGTTTTCGAACAATTGAACAAACATAAATATAGTGACCACTATTGTTTTTCAAACCACTTCCAATGCTCCTCGATGAGATCTTTTTGGAGCTTATCATACATCCCGTTCGACCGAAAGGCATGATATGCGGCAATGAAACGCGCCACTCTATGTGCTCTCCTCTTTATTTTCACGGGAACCCCCATCAAGTTAAAGGAGTAATCCACATCTTTTCCACGATCATCCTCTATAATCATGTTATGCATGATCACAGAAGCGTTCATGATGTACCAAAGACAATCTTGTCCCAAAATCTAGCCGGTCCTCTCACAATAGCAAAGTGGGCTTGCAAAATCCCAAATCCTCTCTCCACATCTTTCCTAGCCGCCGCTTGTGCATTGTAAAATTAGAGTTGTTTCTTACCTTTGGGATGGTGAACTGGCTTGACAAATATTTGCCACCTTAGGTAGATGTCGTTGGCAAGATAGTATCCATAGTACTTGTGGCCATTTGCTTCAAACTCCACATGTGGACCTTCACGCAATGCAATCCTTGTCATACGCGGTGACCGTTGAAGAACATTGATGTCATTACTCCTCGGTGCGATACACTTGAACAATTGGGGGCTCATACGAAAACGCCGATGAAAATAGTGCTCGTGGTATGTACAATTTTCATTAAAATACATTCGCATCAACCGATTGTGGTCATCGATCCTATCCCTCCACAACTTGAGTCTACCAAAAACTGAGCCACCGCGCTTCGGCTTTTTGTTAGCTCGCCAAGCCAATAGCATCGCTATGTTATCATCTTCTTCCATCTCAAGTTCATCATCGGATGAATCGTAGTTCCTCTACAAACACGAAACAATTGAACTCATCTTCATCTACCAACTGAACTAAAAAATATAGGAAAAATGGCGCGACGGAGGCGGAAACATACCTTTCGGCTATTTCGACGAACACCTTTCGTGCGCCATGTTGCTTCTCGGCTGGAGGAGGACATGGTCCCTAGTTCGACGCGTGGAAGCGGCGAGAACTGGGATTATAGCTCTCGTGCGACATTGTTGAGGTGAATTGTCCAGGAAGCAATGATGTTGGCTGAAATAGCTCCTGCGCGACGCATCTCAACATAGAAATAGGCACGCCGAGAAAATGGCCGTCTGTCTCTTAAGCGGGGGGGGGGGGGGGGGTTGGGATAGACTAGAAGTTAACTTAGCCCGGTAGATGGGCCCTAGTTAGTTGTGATATGTGGATCCCACATAAGTTGCCACGATTATAGGTGGGTCCAACTTAGTCGCCATGATAGAGGGGGCGCCTCGATAGAGGAGCGTGCTCTGCTCGGTGGCAGCTTCTCGACGGCGGAGGAGCTTTCTTCCTCAGCGGCAGTGGAGCTTTCTTCCTTGGCGGCGGTATGATTTCGCAACCTCAATCTCATCCTCGCTGCTTAATTTGGGGATATGTCCGTCCGTAGTCGCCTCATGTCGTGTCACCAATTTTAAACAGGGGAGATGTGCCCGTGGGATGAACGACATGTGCGAGCGAGGAGAGAGTTCCATAAATCGGTAATTTCCCTCTATAGCTGGTTTCTCAACTCGATTAGGGCTTCGTCCGATTCAATTTGCTCACACTGCTCGACATTGACAAAACAGGGGTAGTGCCCGGACCTTCGAAATGATAGTCAAATTCTTTCCTTCAAAGTCCAAGCTAGGTGATGGTAGCGTGCGAACAATCGAGAGGGATACAGTTGTTACATGGGATATTGAATTTTCAGAGATAGATCATCAAGACCTACAGTCCATGGTGGAGAAGGCTGTGAAGAATTTGGTGCATAAAATTGGGGAGAGTATAGCTTGGGGTCCAAAGCAAGAAGTGGCACTACTGCGGTTAGATAATTGGAAGGGTAAGTACGCTATAATTGAGGATGGAGATGAATTGGTTTCTGAAATTGATCGGCAAGATGGTTGGACAAGCAAACATGCAACCTTTTATGCAGAGCTTGTTGATCTGAAATCTGACTCCAAAGTTGGGTATGTTGCCTCAAATTTGGCTTCACAAAGGCATATTGTGCCCATAGTTACTGAAGTGGCAGTTCTAGCAGTTGCAGCTGCACAGGAGGAATGTCAAGGTGCTACAAAGGTAGCTACAGTTGATTGGAATGCAGTAAAACTTCCAGAACATACTGATTTGGTGATTACACCAATGAGTAACATTGAGATGGCAAGAATGTTTGGCATTCCTGTAGATGATAAGAAAGACGGTGATGAATCTGAGATGCCTGCTGATGCAAACAGAAATAGGCCATTCTCTGAAGATGTTGATCAAGAGTTGATGGAATATGGTGTACATGAAGTAGATGATGCACATGATGATGAACTAGTCAATTTGTATGATAAAGAAAACCCTGTCATTGAAGTTGGGAAATTGTTCTCAAACATGAATGAGTTTAGGATGTGTTTTAAGACTTATGCAGTGAAAGTTGAGTTTGATGCCAAGACTATGTGGACTGACAAAAGTAAGTTTTATGCAAGATGCAAAGGTTTTTATGGGGGCCCCCAGCCTTGCAAATGGTACATATCTGCTAGATGCTAACATGATGGAAGTACAGTAAGAGTAAATCAAATCCCCTATCAACATACTTGTATGACCAGTTCACAGAGAGTTTCAAAGATGACATCACAGCTTTGGGTTACAGAGAAGATAATTCCTATTTTAGCCATGACACCAAACAAGACAACAAAGAGACTTAAAGTTGACTTGAAAAAACAGTACCCCATTGTGCTGAAATATACTACAGTTTAGAAGGAAAAACAAAGGGCAATGAAATCATTATATAAAGACTAGACAAATACATTTAGCATGTTGTATAGTTTTAAAGCAGAGGTGGAGAAGAGGTCAATTGTCAATGTGATGGAGATAGATACTGAGGTAACAGAGGATGGCAAAGTTTATTTCAACAAGCTTTTTATGTGTTCAAAGCCTTGCATCGATGGATTCAAAGCAGGGTGCCATCCATATTTGAGCATAGACTCATATTTTTTGACTGGAAAGTGGAATGGCCAGTTGGCAGCATGCAATGTTCTGGATGGACACAATTGAATGTTTCCTATTGCCATTGGAATGTTTCAATTAGAGTCAGAGGTATCATGGACATGGTTCATGATGCAGCTAAAAATATGATAGGGCCAGTAGTACCTTTGGCCATCCACATAGATGCATGTAAAGGGCTAGAAAATGCCGTAAAAAATTGTTTCCCCCCATGCTGAGCAGAGGGAGTGCTTTGGCCATATGTGGATGAATCTGATAAAAAAATCAGAGGAGAAGAATTTGGGAGAATGTGGCCAGCAGCAAGATCTTACACAACACAAACACATTCATATCACCTTCGCAACATAATGGCAGCATGTAGTGAAAATGATTTTAGTACATGGTTGAACACCTACCATTATCTTTTATGGTACATATCAGGTTTTAATACTACCATTAAGTGTGATCATATCAACAATAACTTGGCACAAATTTTCAACAACAAGGTGAAGGAGTTTAAAGACTTGCATGTGCATGACACATGGTGGACCAAACTAGGATCATGATCATGCGCTTGTGGGAATTGAGACGAAGAATTCGTGATGTTTTGGAAGGGGACAAGCTTCCAATTGTGGTATAACAGGTGGTCAACAGGAGCAGAAATATTTCACATCTATCTGTTGAGAAATCTTCATTGTGGGCTGCTGAAGTTAGAGATACAAAGAATAGTAAGAGGTATGTTATAAACACTGAGTTGCATGATTGCAATTGCCAAGAGTGGCAACACACTAGGCAACCATGTGATCATGCCATACTTCTTTTGGCATCTAAACCCAAGTTAAATATGCACCCATATTTACATGAATATTACTCAGTAAAAAGATTCAAGGCTGCATATGCAACTCCAATTCCAGCACTGATAGACCAATCTCAGTGGCCTGAGGTGGAAATAGAATTTTCCATGTGTCCCCTCATCACTAGAAGAAAGGATGGGAGGACCAAACAAAGCATATTCAAAGCTTGGTTTGAGAAAGGTGGTAGTAGCAAGAAGAGGAAAAAAAAGAAAATAAAAATGAAAACCCGAAAAGGGCTCAAAAAAGAAAGAAAAACATATGCAAGTTATGTGAGGAACTTGGGCACAGAATATGTCCCCCCAAATGTCGTACACTCCTCAAATGCCAAAGTAAGTTTATGTTTTTGCAAGTTTTTATTTTTCTGCTTGTTTCATTTTCCAACCAAGTGATGATATCCTTTATACTTTAGGAGGAAGCGTGCAAAAATAGTTGGACCTCTTGTTGTTGAAAAATGCTGGCCAATGAAAAAAAAAAGACTCAATGGTTATAAAAAGAATAAAAGTAAGCAGGTCATGTTTAGTGCAGATGAGGTGCAAACTGAACCTGTCACTGCTGCTGAGGTGCACACTGCTCCTGTTCTAGCTGCACGTGAGCTAACTGAACCTATTTTGGAGGTTGTGGTGCAAACAGAAGCTGCACTGGAGACTATGGTGCAAACAGAAGCTACATTGGAGGTTGTGCTCCAGATAGAACCTACATTGGAGGTTGTGCTCCATACAGAACCTGTTTTGGAGGATGTTTTACTGCTCACTAAATCAGTACCAGCTGTTGAGTTCCATACTCAACCAATTCTTGACATTGTTATACAAACTGAACCAGTTGTAGTTGTTAGGGAGGTGCAACAGGTGAAGCCTGCTCTTGGACGTGATGTGGGGAAGCCTACTGGTTATGGTAAGGAACATAGGAGCAGTAACAAGTTATGTGTTGTAGAAGTTGAGAAGGGGGAGAAATCTAGTGGTAAGGAGAAGAAATCGAATGCGAGGAAGAGGCAAAAGAAGTAGACGTGAAATGGTGGATGCTATTTGTGATATAATAACATGTTGTAATAATTTGGCACTTTTGTTCTGAAGTGCAAACTTGTGATGCTATTTGTGATTTGATAACTTGTCATTTGAATTCAAATTTAAACCAAAATTCATCATGGAATAACAAATAAAAATTGTGAGTTTATTTTTATATGCTATGATGTTAAAATGCCTTCTAAACAATTATCCACGTTATAACATTAAATCCTAAGGCTATTCTACTATTTTCCAAAGTACAACTCCTAGTCATAAAAAATGAAACTAGGAATGTGCTCCAAAGCTAGGGTAAACCGCCCCATTTCTAACCAATTTTTTTGAACATTTCCAAATCACCCAAAAAATTCAACAATGAACCTTTTCTACCTATATAGTATGATTACCATGTCTCACACTTTTTTAAATAATTTTTATATTATTTATTTAATTTTGAAAAAAATCATGCTTTAATTGAAAATCATTAAAAACATGTTTAAATTTTCAAAATGAAAAACTAAGTTCATATCCTTCTTAGTCACTCAAAATTGAAGCTAGGGTGAAGTTTTTGAATTCCTTCATTTTCAAAACAGTAAAACCTCTACTAACTACTTTAAAGTCTCTATAATCAAAACTTGCATTACGATTCTTAGCTCGAGGCTGAGCCTCACTAAACTTGCATTGGATCTCTGATGAAATAACATATTAAAACCTAAAAATGATTTTTGTGAAAAATCATGGGCATCGGATCCTGTAGTTCATATCTGACCCACTTCCAACCGATTTGGCAGTAATTTATCTTTTTCACCAGAGGTGGACAAAAAGGTTTGATATACCCCAATTGTGATATTGTGCATGCAAAGTGGTCTAGTATTTTGAAAAATAGGATGGTACCGTTTTGAAACTTCAATTTTGTGGTTGCTTCACAAAACCCCCAGTTTTGGGCACTCAGAAAATGGAAAATGGTTTTTTTGTGCGATGAAAAGGAAAATTTCCTCCTGCAATATTATTAGCCATCACATTATGCACATGAATTTAACAATATGGGCATATTATCATAAACTATTCCTTAATTCTAGCCATAACATTGGTCATTTGACTCGAAAGCCATAAAACCTTGGATGAGATCGGTATTTTGTGAAGGTTTTTTTGATAGATGATCAATATACCAAGTTTGATATTTTTCCTCACAACTATGTCACATAATTACACCACGCTAAGGTTTTGTATTTTTTTGATTTTTTTTGGAATTAGTTATGCACATTTGAATGTTTGGTCAAACATTGTGAAGGATTTTCATGAAGATTCTTAGCTCGGGGCTGAGCCTCGCTAAACTTGCATTGGATCTCTAATGAAATAGCATATTGTGAACCTAAAAATGATTTTTGTGAAAAATCATGGGCATCATATCATGTACCTATAGTGCGGATGTGACCCATTTCCAACCGATTCTGCAGTAATTTGTCTTTTTCACTGTGGGTGGACAGAAAGGTTTGAGATACCCCAATTGGGACATTGTCCATGCAAGGTGGTATAATAATTTTGAAAAATAGGATGGTACCATTTTTAAACTTCAATTTGGTGGTTGCTTCACAACCCCCCGTTTTGGGCACTCGGAAAATGAAAATAGCTTTTTTGTGCGACGAAAAGGAAAACTTCCTCCTGCAACATTGTTACCATCCCATTATGCACATGCATGTACAATATGGGCACATTATCACAAACTATTCCTTGATTCTAGCCATAACATTGGTCATTTGACCTGAAAGCCAGAAAACCTCGGATGAGATAGGTCATTTTGTGAAGGTTTTTTTGAGAGATGATCAATATACCAAGTTTGATATTTTCCTCACAACTATGTCACATAATATGATAGCATGCAAATGTTTTGTATTTTTTTATTTTGTTTGAATTAGTTATGCACATTTGAATGTTTGGTCAAACGTTGTTAAGGATTTTCATGAAGATTCTTAGCTCGGGCCTGAGCCTCGCTAAACTTGGATTTGATCTCTGATGAAATAGCATATTGTGAACCTAAAAATTATTTTTAAAAAAAATCATGGGCATCATATCATGTACCTGTAGTTCATATCTGGCCCACTTTCAACCGATTCGGCAGGAATTTGTCTTTTTCACCAGAGGTGGACGGAAAGGTTTGATATACCCAGTTGGGACATTATCCATGCAAGGTGGTCTAGTATTTTTGAAAAATAGGATGGTACCATTTTGAAACATCAATTTGATGGTTGCTTCACAAAAGCCCCCGTTTTGGGCACTCCGAGAATGAAAATAGCTTTTTTGTGCGGTGAAAATAAAAAATTCCTCCTGCAACATTGTTAGCTATCCCATTATGGACATGCATGCACAATATGGTCACATTATCACAAACTATTCCTTTATTCTAGCCATAACATTGGTCATTTGACCCGAAAGCCAGAAAACCTCGGGTGAGATAGGTCATTTTGTGAAGATTTTTTCTGATAGATGATCAATATACCAAGTTTGATATTTTTCCTCAGAACTATGTCACATAATTTAACACCATGCAAAGGTTTTGTATTTTTTATTTTTTAATTAGTTATGCACATTTAAATGTTTGGTCAAACATTGTGAAGGATGTTCATGAAGATTCTTAGCTCGCTGGTGAGCCTCACTAAACTTGCATTGGATCTCTGATAAAATAGGATATTGTGAATCTAAAAATGATTTTGGTGAAAAATCATGGACATCAGATCATGTACATGCAGTTAATATCTGACCCACTTCCAACGGATTTAGAATGAATTTATCTTTTTCACCAGGGGTGGACGAAAAGGTTTGAGATACCCCAGTTGGGACATTATACATACACGGTGGTCTAGTGTTTTTTTAAAATAGGATGATACCATTTTGAAACTTCAGTTTGGTGGTTGCTTGACAAAACCCCCTGTTTTGGGCACTCAGAAAATGGAAAATAGATTTTTTGCGCGACAAAAAGGAAAACTTGCTCCTACAACATTGTTAGCCATCCCATTATGCACATTCACTCATAATATGGTCACTTTATCATAAACTATGTCTTGATTCTAGCCATAACATTGGTCATTTGACCCGAAAGCCAGAAAATCTCGGATGAGATAGGTCATTTTGTGAAGGTTTTTTTGAAAGATGATCAATATACCAAGTTTGATATTTTTCCTCTCAACTGTCACATAATATGATACCACGCAACCTTTTTTTTATTTTTTATTTTTTAATTAGTTATGAACATTTGAATGTTTGGTCAAACGTGTTAAAACCCTGTTGACTGCCTCCAAAACTCAGTTGACCCTAAGGCCGAATGAGGAAGGTGGATCTAAGCCTAGCGCGGTACTGTGTCCATCCGATTGAGTCTTATAGAAGGATTCCATGGGTGGCTCTGGCGATCCATGTGAGGGCTTGTCCTCCAACCTGATTGGTTGGCGTCTGTTAGAAGGATTTTGCGGCTAGATCTAGACAATCTGTGGGAGAAATGGTTCTGCCACCTGATTGGCTCGCGTCGTTCTTTTTCCATGAATAGATACGCTACAGGGAGGGCACACTCCATTGTCCATTTGGCCGAGCGTGGCATGCATTAATGAATACGAGGGCGCTGAGCGGGGCGGGCTGCACGCGACGGAATCATGCATGCATGCCATGGAGCAGCCTCGCATCGTATTCTAGCCATTTTTGCGCATATCGACACAGGCTATCGCATCGACACAGACTCTTGGCATAAAGAAAGCGACTCAGCGGCGCGACAGCCAAGCATGCAGCGGCGCATCAGCGTAGTTACGTCGATCGGTGCATCTAACACGCGTCTAAACACTTTGAAGTGTCACGCGCGGAACAGAACCGTCATGCGCCAATGCAAATCCGTGTTCCGCTTTGTATGCTCTTCCGCATTATTCCATCGACTTGGCTTCCCCGCAGCACCACACCCACATAAGGGCAGATCATTGCCTCGCCCCTCTCACACACTCAGCTCCATCTCTAAGCCATTTCCGCCACCGCTTCTTCTTCATAAGCCGCGACCACCCATCATGGGAGGGCACAACTATTTGCAATGGGTATTCAAAGTCAAAAAAATCCAATGCAAAACGTGAAGGCTAAAGGTTCAATATGGAAGTACGAGATCGACAAACTGTTCAATATAAGTAGAAAGATTCATGAATTTTCCATAACAACATCATCTCAAAATAGTAGAGAAATTACATGAGAAATTGTTCAATACTAAGCAGAAGGTTCAAGAATTTTCCATTACAACCCGATATCATAAGCAAATCGATGAATAACCAATTCAATAATTATCCATTTGTTTGTGGGGCGATAACTAATATAAATTGGAAAAGGAATTTCTGATTTACTAGTGTAGAACCAGAAAATAGTTGGTGGGGATTCAGATTTTCAGAACCCTAACCTGCAACATGAAGTGAGAACTTCCACTGTCTCGCCTCCACCGTACCAACCAAACGAACCCCACGTCAAAATCCCCTGCTTGCTTTGGCCAGCCATCTCATGTTGCTTGCTCCGGCCTTCCTGTGTTGCGGTGCCGGAACGAATTCGCCGCCTCCGCCTAGTACTCTAGTCATGATCTCTGTCGATGAACTAATGGAGACTCGGTTTGGATAGGAACCACTGAGATATGATGGAGTAAGTTTGGGCCTTGGCCCTGGTCTAGATGATTCCATGGCCAGGCAGGTTGACACATGAGTGGATTTTCCCTTAAGTGAATTGGTCATCTAGGTATCTACCATACATGTACTCACCCACATGTATATACAATGTATATAATAATTTTTTGCCAAAGAAAATGGGTATTCAGTTGAATATCCATGAATTTATTTGTGGCCGCCCATGCCACCCATGCTACCATGCAGTTCAATGGTCCTACTTAATGTCGTCGTGCCACTATGCTCGAGAGGCAGTGTCCGGCCGGCTGCATCATCAAAAACTAGCTCCGGATCTAGGCCTTCTCAAGGTGGAGGAGCTCCAGGGACTTGGCTCACTTCTTCCTGTGGGCTGGCTACCGCCACCTCCCTGCGGGCACTCCGCCCATGTTCCAGCTCCAGGAACACTACGACGGCGCCAACGGCAATAACGATTTCTTCATCGGCCTTTATGTCAACTTCACCAACCCATATGATGCTTACCACCTCCTCGTCCAGGTGTTTTGGTGTGGATGCGATTTCATCGCATTCACTACCTACAACATCTTCACGCACTTCCACAACATCTTCCCCACCCCAGATGGCATGCACACTCTCCCCTACATCATGCCGGAGGATGATGAGTGAGGGGCCAAGGAGGTTCGGCGCCAACTAGGTGTCGAGGAGGAGCCAAGGGGGAGGAGTGGCTGCGTTGTTCCTAGTCTTTCTAGTTTGTGTCCTGTTGGTGGTTGAGTCTTGGAGCTTGTGACCTTTTAATTAGTTTACTTATGTTTTTATGCATAATACGTTGTAAGGGGATGCCACTATATATGCCCGTCTATATGTTGTAAGGGGATGCTACATTACCCTTAGATCTATGATGGGCATCTATATTTCTTCCTTATAATCTAATATATTAATGTTTGTTCGTGCATTAAGTTGTTTTATTGTATTTTATTCATATTGTCAATCTATATGGCTGTGCCTACTCAAGAAATAAATGATCATTTGGTTCTACGTGGCCAAACTATGCAAAGCAAGTAAAATCCACTAAAAGGGCCAATGTTAAACTTTGGTACACTCTACATGTCACTGCACCAAAATTAGGCCAAACTTTGCAAATAAAATCCACTAAAAAGGGACCATGTTGAACTCATTGCACCAGAATTTGGCCAAACTATGCAAAGCAACTAAAATCCACTAAAAAGGACTAATGATAAACTTTGGCACACTCTAGATGTCATTGCACCAAAATGAGTGAAATAACATAAGCCGAAATGAAAAATCTATGTCAATGACCCGTGTGCACTTTTTTGCCAAGGTACACTTCTTTTATTAAGTGCAAAGAACATCGCCTAGAGGGGAGTGAATAGGTTTTTAAAAATATTACGGTTTAGGCTCTAATAAATGCGGAACAAAAACTAATGTTTAATTTATAGAGCATAAAACCTAACCACTAGGTTCACCTAAGTGCACCAACAACCTATGCTAAGCAATATAAGCAACAAGGTGATAGCAATATGAAATACTTCAAGAACGATTGATATCACAATGTAAAATGCATATTAAAGGGCTCGGTTGAGAGATAATCGATGAACGCGAAGACAAAGATTTGTATCATGAAGTTTGCTTCCAAAGAAGCTATGTCTCCGTTGGAGAGGTGCGATGGCACAAAGCTCTCCGAACGCCACAAATGGCTTACCTCGGGGTGTGGTGGCTCCATGCTCACCCAATGTCACACAAGGCCTCACCCTAGATGCGGAAGCATGCAAGTCACCGACGCCACAAAGGCTCAGCCTATTCTCCCGAGTGCGCACCACAAAAGGCGGGCACTCGCTCCACTATGGGACACTTGAGGACGGTCACCGAACCCGTACAAGATTGGGGCAATCTCCACAACTCAATTGGAGTCTCCCAACAACAAGGCCACAAAGGCTACAAAGCCACAATAGGCTACAAGACCACAAAAGGTCACAAGGCCACAAAATGAACACACCAACCGTCTAGGGTTCCAAGAACCCAAGAGTAACAAGCCCATAAACGTGCACTCGCCGAATCTTCGAGGATAACTCTAACCTATGCACCAAATACAAGGTCAAGTCCTTCACTCCCAAATTCCAACAAAGCTACAAAAGCTATTGGGGGAATAAGGGAGGAAGAACAAAAGGGGAGAACACAAAACTCTCCAAGATCTAGATCCCAATGATTCCTTTACAAAGAAGGGATTTGACTTGGGGGGGGGTGCAGATCTAGATCTCCTTCCTCAAATCCCTCAAAAAGATGCAAGAATCATGGAACGGGGAAGGAGAGAGGACAATCTCTTCAAGGTCAACAATAGAGAGAGAGAAACAGACCAAGGATCTAGGACCCACGAAGGGGAAGAGGAAGCCCTTTTAAAGGGCTCCCAAATCTGCCCATTATGGGCATTCACGACCCTGGCCGGAACTTCTTGTGGGAGGCCGGAATTTCTGGTGGCACTCAGCCAACGGTCAGAAAATTGTGATGCGAAAGACAGAAAAACGACCCAGATCGCAACTTCCGCCGGTCCACCGGAACTTCCGGTGAGGCCGGTATTACCAGTAGAAGTTCCGACCGAAGTTCCATCAAATGGAGCACTCAAAAATAGAGAGGTTACTAAACGTGAGCGGAATGAGAGCCGAAAGTTCAACCAGAACTTCTGGCGGCAACTAGGCCCGAGCGGAATTTCCGGTGCAACTTCCGATCCAAATTACGTCAAAAACAACAAACCAGAATAGAGGATATAGTACGTGAGCGGAAGAAGCACCGGAACTTCCACCGGTACTACTGGCGGGAAATTTCCCTAGCGGTACTACCAGTGGCTAGCCGGAACTTCCGGTCAGGGAAAATCCAGAAACCAAAATTGCAATGACTTTTGCGTCCGAACTCCAAACGAGATGAAACCAATTTTGTTGGAAAGATAATGACGAAATATTGGTTATCACCAAGGGAGAAAATACCGTGAATATATATGTGATGTATCTCCCAAGGTGTGGAGCTGAAAAACTCGCAAGAACAACAACAACAATAAGATATGCATGGTAAATACTTATATGATGAACAAGAGCTTGTTATGATGCTAACCACACGCTCTAGATCCTCTCATGGACAAGAACCAACTAACAACCAAGAAAGATGATGCTATGAATGCAAAGGTTTGAGCTCTCTCTAAACGATGTGATCGATACACCCGCTTGAGATCCCCTCTTGATAGTACGACTATCTATCCTAAACCCGGTCTCCCAACTAACAACACGAGACCGACAAAAGAGAAGCCCTATCAAGATCATACCTTTGCCTTGAGAAATCCACTTGAACTTGATGTAGACCGTCTTGTTATTCTCAAGTGGGAACACCTTTCTTGGTTTCTCTTGCTCGCTCTTGCTTGATGAAGACTTGCAAATTTCTCCCACATACTCCATGGGGAAACCTCTTCTTTGAACTTGTCTTCATCACTCCATGATCACGAGGATGGGAAGCTTCAAGCATGAGATCTTCTAGAGATGGCGCATCTTGAGCTTGGCCTTCTTCATCCCTTCTTGAGGTTGATCCATCTTGATGCAACTCTTTGCACTTGTCTTGATCAACCTTCAAGCACTTTCTTTCTTCATGATTCCAATGGGCACAAAGCCCTTGGACAATTCTTTAACTTTCAACCTTGAGACCAACACATGGCCCAAGCGATGCCAAAGGATAAACCTACAAGTGAAACTCAATTTACACATTAGACCATAGAGATTTTCATTAATTACCCAAACCACACATGTGGGCATACATGCCCTTTCAAATGGTCCTGGCTACGTTCTATTTGGCCCTAGCTATGTTGTGTTTGGGCCTGCCCAGTCCCTAACCCTACAGTCGACAGCCGCCTATTCCCCCAAATCTGACCCCAAAATTCCCCATTGGTGCCCACCCAAACCCTAGATCAAGCGCTCTTGGCCTCGCCCGCCTTGTCCTCATCGATGAGTCACCACCGCGAGTTCCTAGAGGAGTTGTTCCACGCTGGCAAGCCGGACCTCCACCCGGGTCAAGGGTGGATGCTTCTCCCGCACACGCCCAGGAAGCTGAATCTGGAGGCCAAGTGGTGCGATCACACATTAGAGGCAACGATTGGATGCCATTGTCCTCTGTCTCAGGAGGTCATGCTAGCGGTGTTGATTGGACACTGTGGAGTGACACCCCGTCGCGTCAAGGTCGACGTAAGTGCACTGCCGATTGACCTTTCCATTCGGTTCCAGTCCGAGGAGTGCACCCGTCGTGCTCCACATGTATGGCCAAGTGTACGCCAGCAGAGAGCCGCTGAACTTTTCTCGTTGGTGGCACGATCAGGGTGCGGAGCCCTCTGAGCTCCTCTACGAGACAAATCTCACCTTCGAGTGCTTCCAACGGTAGGCATGGGAGCCTGACGCAATTGGCCAATTCGTCAACAAGCTGGGCGGTCACCTGGTGGAGATGCTACAGCCAGAGGACATCTGGTTTCTCTCTGTCAAGGCATGGATGAAGCAACCATCACATATGCCCAAGAAATTCCTCGTCGAGGTGCCAGAGCCAAAAATCTTGCCACATTACGACTTTGATGACCCGGCCACTCCTCCGGTGCCAAGCTCACTAGGGTAGAAGAGGACAATGGTGCACACTATCCTCATCCATGTCTCCGAAGTGGTTGGTCATGGCCCGGTCATCACGGACTTTCCGCTCAAGTACCAGGACGACACCGGCGACACCATGCGTACGCACACGTTTAGTTTCTTCGGCGGAATCATCGACAAAAGTGGACCTTGCCAGTTGAGAGACGGCAGGCACTGCTTCAGAGGGCACAACGACAATGGATCTGCTAGAGGGGAATGACTAAAGGGCCCAAAAAAAATTATACTTCGTGTTTCTGCTAGTATTTCAGGTGTAATGTCATGTATTGTTTGTACCGAATTCTGCCTTTGTTGACTTATTGTCATGCATCGTTTGCACTGAATTGTAATGTAATGTCATGTGTTTGTGTTAGATGTTTTGTCTTGTTGGCTTATTGTCATGAATTATGCCTTTGTTGGCTTGTTGGCTTATTGTCATGAACCTGATGTTAAACTGAATTCAACTGTAATGCAACATAACCGTGAAAGATTAAACATATTCCATTGTTCATCCTTACTACAACTCACTTGCTAATCCACACACCTAACAGAACACCTAGAAGAAACACAATGGCACAGAGAGCATATAACACAATGTTTTCATTCTCCATATTATGTTTCCTAACTTTCTTAAGCCTGTTCTTAGCTGTATCAGCCTTCTCTTTGTACTCACTAAGTAAGTCATATGTCTGCAATTAAATTTGCATATTCGCATCCACAGCCTTTTCCTTCTCCTCCAATGCCTTCATCAATAGTTCTTCAATTGCTTCCTTTTCAAGCTTACATTGCTCAAACATGAACCAAATCTTCAACAGAGCTTTCTTTAATGTTGTAGTCCACTCACGATCTTCAAAACAGACATAAAGTGGTTATTATTATATCTTTGTGTTTATGATAAATGTTTACATTCATGCTATAACAGTATTAACCAGAAACATTAATACATGTGTGATTTGTAAGCTAAATTAGAGTCCCTAGTAAAGCCTCTTTGTAATACTAGTTTGTTGGTTAATAGATGATCGTGGTTTCCCGATCATGAACATTGAGATATTGTTAACAACAAGATCATATCATTAGGAGAATGGTATGATGGACATACTCCTATAGATAAGCGTAGCATTAAGATCAAGTCATTTCAATAGTTTGTTTGCTATAAGTTTTCTGATACATAGTAACCTAATTCCTTCGACCATGAGATCATGCTAATCACCATCACCGGAAGGATGCTTTGATGACATCAAACACCACACCGTAACTGGGTGGCTATAAAGGTGGCATTGAGTGTTCGGAAAGTATGTGTTGAGGCACATGGATCAAGAGTGGGATTTGTCCATCCATATGACGGATAGATATACTCTGGGCCCTCTCGGTGGAATGTCATCCAATTGGCTTGCAACCATGTGACTGGCTCCCAAGGGATCACATATCACAGGAACTAGAAAAGAGTACTTATCACTAACGAGGTTGAACTAGGTATGCAGAGATACCGACGATCAAAACCTCGGATAAGTAAACTATCGCGAGACAAAGGGAAATTGGTATCGTATGTAAGTGGTTCATTTGATTGCAAAGTAATCGTACAAATATGTGGGAGCCATATGAATTTCCAGATTCCTCTATTGGTTATTGATCGTAGAAGTGTCTCGGTCATGTCCGCATAATTCACGAACCGTAGGGAGATACACTTAAGGATTCGATGTTGTTTAGTAGATATGGAATGTTAGTAGGGATACAGAATGTTGTTCGGAGTCTCCGATGGGATCCGGGATATAATGAGGAGATCCGGAATGGTCCGGAGAATAAGATTAATATAAGGAAAGTCCGATTCCGGAGTTCGGGAAAGATTCCGATGTTTTCATCGGAGATGTTCTAGAAGGGTCTAGAAGGTTCACCGGACCGGAAGGGGAATGGTCCATGAAAGTGTCATGGATGAGTGGAATGATTGGATCATATCCTAGGTCACTTGGTGTGGGCATTTGCAAGAGTGAATTAAAGCTCTAAATTGAAAGTCAAACGGGAAGTTTGAAAAGTCAAACTTGAACAATGGTTTCCTAATGGAAGAAGAAAAAAGTCCTTCTCTCAATCCAACTTGGGTTTGGGTTTGGATTCAAACCCACCCCTCCCAAGGCTGCCCCCCTCTCATAAATAGAGGGGGAGGGCTGCCCCAAAACACTAAGCCCTAGCCCTCCCACACCCGCGCCGTTGCCTAGCCGCCGCCGCCTTGCATCGCTGTCGGCCTGTCGCCGTCGCCCTAGCCGCCCGGACACCTCCTCCTCCTCCCGGTCTTCTAAACCCTAGATCCACCATAACTCGCATCGGCTTAGGCAAAGCCCTGCCGGATCTTCCCTCGACTTCCGACACCACGTCGTCGCGCTGCCGGAATCGTGAGGGGAGAACTACAACCTCGACTGCCTGCTAGAACAAGGGAGAGGAAGGTCTTCATCGAGTATCGAACGTGTGACCAACTGCGGAAGCGTTGCTAGAACGCAGCGCCGGAAGGATCGTCTACGCGATCTTGAGATCGGCAAGTGTACGACTACATCACCCACGAGAATCTGCTCTCGTTAACCGCTTTGGAATCGTAAAGGGTGAGTGCTTCTATCGACTCGTTGCTACAATCTAGTAGATAGATCTTGTCTTGTTTGTGTTCATGCGGTATAATTTTTTTGTTTTCCATGCTACGAACCCCTACAGTGGTATCAGAGCCGTGTCGTAGATCTATTGCACGAGTAGAACACAATGGTCATTATGGGCGGTGGTGCTTTTATTATCAATTTCTTTTTGTGTACTTTGCATCTTGCGGTATGATGGGATGAAGCGGCCCGGTCTAACCTTACATGATATCGTTGATGAGACTTGCTCCACGCTCAACATGCAACTTGTATTGCATAAGTGGCTTTGCGGGTGTCTGTCTCTCCCATCATAGTATAAATTCAATTTATAACAGGCACTTGATAGTTCAAACATCAACGTTGTGGTTCTTGTTCGTAAGTTAGAACGACACTTATTGAAAGCCCCAAACCACGTAAAATATGCAAATAAAATTAGAGGCGTCTAACTTTGTTTTGCAGGGGTGTGCTATGATGTGATATGGCCATGATTGTGATTATATATGATGTATGCAATGTTCCTTATTGTAAGTTGGCAACCGGCAGGAGCCATATGGTTGTCTTTTTAATTCCGTTAAGACCTGCGTGTCTATTCAAAGTAGTTGTAATAGTTGATGCTGGTGGACGACAACCATGAAACGGCGCCATTGACATTGACGCCATACCGGTGATGATGGAGATCATGTTCGTGCTTGAAGATGGAGATTGGAAGCACAAGAATAAAGGCCATATCATATCACATATTATGAATTGCATGTGATGTTAATCCTTTTATGCATCTTGTGTTGCTTAGTTTGCGACGGTAGCATTATAAGATGATCCCTCAAGCAAAAAATTTCAAGTTATAAAGTGTTCATCCTTAGTAATCACCGTTGCTAAAGCTCGTTGTTTCGAAGCACCCCATGATGATCGGGTGTGTTAGATTCTGCGAGTGTATACAACGTGAGCATGCCATATTTGCTCATGCGGAAGCTAAGGTTTGATCTTGATGAGCCTAGCATGTACAAACAAGGTCTCGGAACATGGATCACCGAAAAGTAAAGCATGAGTCATATAGTAGATATGATGAACATGTTGATTGTTCGCCGTTGAAGCTACATCAACTCTCGTGATGATCGGTTTTGATGTGGTGGATTTGATTCGTATGATCACTAAAGCAATGTGAGGGATATTGTTTTGAGTGGGAGTTCACCTAGATTAATTTAACTATTAATTAGAACTCAATTTGTCATAAACTTAGTCTAAACTATTGCAAATATGTTGTAGATCAATGGCGGCCCCTACCATCAATTTTAATGCATTCCTAGAGAAAGAAAAGTTGAAAAACAATGCAAGAAACTTCGCGGATTGGTTCCGCAATTTGAGGATTGTCCTCAATGCTGGTAATTTTACCTATGTGCTAGATGCACCGCTGGGCGACCCGCCTGCAGCTGATGCTACCGATGAGGTAAAGAATCTTTTCCTCGATCGGAAGAATCAGTACTCCACAGCTCAGTGTGCTATCTTGTATGGTTTGGAATCGGAGCTTAAGAAAAGGTTTGAGAACCATGACCCACATGATATTGTCCGTGAACTCAAAATGATATTTGAGGCTCACGCGACAGTTGAGAGTTATGAGGCTTCTGAAAAGTTTTTTAACTACAAGATGGAAGAGGGCAGCTCCATCAGTGAGCATGTGCTTAAGATGTATGGGCACGCAAGCAAGCTTCAAATCTTAGGTATAGTGATTCCTAATGCTTTGGGTATTCACCGTGTCCTCCAATCACTACCACCAAGTTACAAGAACTTTGTGATGAACTACAATATGCAAAACATGGACAAGTTGTTGCCCGAATTCTTCTCCATGTTAAAGTCTGCATAAGTGCAGATCAAGAAAGAGCACCAAGTGTTGTTGGTCAATAAGACCACCAAATTCAAGAAGCAAGGCAAGTCTAAGAAAAAGGGAAACTTCAAGAAGGGCGGTAAGAAAGTTACCGCGCCGGCGAAGAAGACCAAGGTTGGGCCTAAGGCTGATACTGAGTGCTTTTACAGCAAGGGAGAAGGTCACTGGAAGCGGAATTGCCCTAAGTACTTGGCGGATTTGAAGAACGGCAACATCAAGAAGAAAGGTATATCCGATATACATGTTATTGATGTGTATCTCACTAGTACTCGTAGTAGTGCCTGGGTATTTGATATTAGTTCGGTTGCTCATATTTGTAACTCAAACAGTCTTTGCCGGAATAAGCGAAGCTAGCGAAGACGAGGTGACGATGCGCGTTGGAAATGGATCAAAGGTTGATGTGATCGCGGTCGGCACGCTACCTCTTCATATACCATCGGGATTAGTTTTATACTTAAATAATTGTTATTTGGTGCCTGCGTTGAGCATGAACATTATATCTGGATCATGTTTATTGCGAGACGGTTACTTGTTTAAGTCCGAGAATAATGGTTGTTCGATTTATATGAGTAGTATGTTTTATGCACATGCACCTTTTATAGATGGTCTATTCTTATTGAATCTCGATTGTGGAAATAGACACATTAATAACATTCAAGCTAAACGTTTGAAATTGAGCGATAACTCGACCTATATGTGGCACTGTCGTCTTGGTCATATTGGAGTGAAGCGTATGAAGAAACTCCATTCCAATGGACTTCTTGAATCACTTGAAAGATGCGAAGCATGTCTGATGGGTAAAATGACTAAGACTCCATTTTCTGGTATGATGGAGCGAGCTACGGACTTATTAGAAATCATACATACCGATGTGTGTGGTCCAATGAGTGTAGCATCGCGCGATGGTTATCGCTATGTTCTTACCTTCACGGATGACTTGAGTAGATATGGGTATATATATTTCATGGAACATAAGTCTGAAACTTTCGAGAAGTTTAAGAAATTTCAAAGTGAGGTAGAGAATCAACGTAACAAGAAGATTAAATTTCTACGATCTGATCGTGCAGGTGAGTATCTAAGTTACGAGTTTGGAGAGAATTTGAAGAAATGTGGAATACTTTCACAATTGACACCGCCAGGAACACCACAACGTAATGGTGTGTCCGAACGTCGTAATCGAACTCTCTTAGATATGGTTCGTTCTATGGTGTCACTTATAGATTTACCGCTATCGTTTTGGGGTTATGCATTAGAAACAAACGCATTCACTTTAAATAGGGCACCATCTAAATCCGTTGAGATGATACCGTATGAATTGTGGTTTGGGAAGAAACCTAAATTGTCGTTCCTTAAAGTTTGGGGTTGCGAAGCTTATGTAAAGAAGTTACAGCCCGACAAGCTTGAAACCAAAGCGGAAAAATGCGTCTTCATAGGATACCCAAAGGAAACTATTGGGTATACCTTCTATCATAGATCCGAGGGCAAAATCTTCGTTACCAAGAATGGATCCTTTCTAGAGAAGGAGTTTCTCTCGAAAGAAGTGACTGGAAGGAAAGTAGAACTCGACGAGGTTGTTGAACCTTCTCTCGAACTTGCGAGTAGCGCAGCACCGGAAGTAGTTCCTGTGGCGCCTGCACCAATAAGAGAGGAAGCTAATGTTGTTGATCATGAAACTTCGGTTGAAGTTACTACGTAACCTCGCAGGTCAACGTGAACTCGTACCACTCCTGATTGGTATGATCCCGTTATGAGTGTCATGTTGGTGGACAACACCGATGACCCTGCAACATATGAGGAAGCGATGATGAGCCCAGATTCCAATAAATGGCAAGAAGGCATGAAATCCGAGAATGGATCCATGTATGAAAACCAAGTATGGACTTTGGTGGACTTACCGGATGTCCGGAAGGCTGTCGAGAACAAATGGATTTTCAAGAACAAAACAGATGCTGATGGTAATGTTACTGTCTATAAAGCTCGACTTGTCGCAAAAGGGTTTCGACAAATTCAAGGAGTTGACTACGATGAGACTTTCTCACCGGTAGCGAAGCTAAAGTCTATGAGGATTATGTTAGCGATCGTTGCATATTATGATTATGAGATATGGCAGATGGATGTCAAAACAACATTCCTCATTGGAGACATTGATGAAGAGTTGTATATGATGCAACCCAAAGGTTTTGTCGATCCTAAAGATGCTAAAAAGGTATGCAAACTTCAACGATCCATATATGGATTGGAGCAAGCATCCCGAAGTTGGAATCAACGTTTGATAAGGTAATCAAAAGTTTTGGTTTTATACAAACCTATGGAGAAGCTTGTATTTACAAGAAAGTGAGTGGGAGCTCTGTAGCATTCTTAATACTATATGTGGATGACATATTGTTGATTGGGAATGATGTAGACCTTCTTAATAGTGTCAAGGATTATTTGAATAATAGTTTTTCAATGAAAGATCTTGGCGAAGCAGCTTACATATGAGGCATAAACATTTATACAGATAGATCGAGACGCCTAATATCATTGTCACAGAGTACATATTTGGACAAAGTTCTAAAAAGGTTTGGAATGGAAGATAGCAAGAAAGGGTTCTTGCCCATGTTGCCCAATACGACCTTGAGTAAAACTCAGTGTCCTGCAACGGCAGAAGATAGAGAAAGGATGAGTAAGACTCCCTATACCTCAGCCATAGGATCTCTTATGTATGCCATGCTATGTACTAGACCCGACATTGCATATGCTGTTAGTTTGACTAGTAGATATCAAAGTGATCCAGGAGTGGATCATTGGACAGCGGTCAAAAACATCCTTAAGTACTTGAGAAGAACTAAGGATATGGTTCTTTCTTATGGAGGTGATGAACAACACGTTGTTAATGGTTACACTGATGCTAGTTGGAACACCGATACAGATGATTCTAAATCTCAATATGGATACGTATTTACTATGAATGGTGCAGCAGTTAGCTGGAGGAGTGCAAAGCAAAGCGTTGTGGCGAGATCTTCAACTGAATCGGAATGCATAGCTGCTTCGGAGGCTTCACAAGAGGCGATATGAATGAAGGAGTTCATTACAGAGCTCGGTGTGGTTCCAAGTGCGCTGGACCCAATGTCTATCTATTGTGATAACATGGGAGCCATAGCCAATGCGCAAGAACCAAGGTCACACAAGAAGCTGAAGCACATCAAGCTACGTTTTCACGCTATTCGAGAGCATGTCCAAGATGGAGACATAAAGATTTGCAAAATACACACATATCTGAATGTGGCGGATCCGTTGACTAAACCTCTCTCGAGGGTAAAACATGACCAGCACCAAACCGCCATGGGTGTTCGGTATATTACCATGTAATCTAGATTAGTTGACTCTAGTGCAAGTGGGAGACTGTTGGAGATATGCCCTAGAGGAAATAATAAAAGTGGTTATTATTATATCTTTGTGTTTATGATAAATGTTTACATTCATGCTATAATAGTATTAACCAGAAACATGAATACTTGTGTGATTTGTAAGCTAAATTAGAGTCCGTAGTAAAGCCTCTTTGTAATACTAGTTTGTTGGTTAATAGATGATCGTGGTTTCCCGATCATGAACATTGAGATGTTGTTAACAACAAGATCATATCATTAGGAGAATGGTATGATGGATATACTTCTATATATAAGCGTAGCATTAAGATTAATTCATTTCAATAGTTCGTTTGCTATAAGCTTTCTGATACATAGTAACCTAATTCCTTCTACCATGAGATCATGCTAATCACCATCACCGGAAGGATGCTTTGATGACATCAAACACCACACCGTAACTGGGTGGCTATAAAGGTGGCATTGAGTGTTCGGAAAGTATGTGTTGAGGCACGTGGATCAAGAGTGGGATTTGTCCATCCATATGACGGATAGATATACTCTAGGCCCTCTCGATGGAATGTCATCCAATTGGCTTGCAAGCATGTGAATGGCTCACAAGGGATCACTTATCACAGGAACGAGAAAAGAGTACTTATCAGTAACGAGGTTGAACTAGGTATGCAGAGATACCGACGATCAAAACCTCGGATAAGTAAACTATCGTGAGACAAAGGGAAATTGGTATCGTATGTAAGTGGTTCATTCGATGGCAAAGTAATCGTAGAAATATGTGGGAGCCATATGAATTTCCAGATTCCTCTATTGGTTATTGATCGGAGAAGTGTCTCGGTCATGTACGCATAATTCACGAACCGTAGGGAGACACACTTAAGGATTCAATGTTGTTTAGTAGATATGGAATGTTATTAGGGATACCGAATGTTGTTCGGAGTCTCGGATGAGATCTGTGATATCACGAGGAGATCCGGAATGGTCCGGAGAATAAGATTAATATAAGGAAAGTCCGATTCCGGAGTTCGGGAAAGATTCCGATGTTTTCATCAGAGAGGTTCTAGAAGGGTCTAGAAGGTTCACCGGACCGGAAGGGGAATGGTCCATGAATGTGTCATGGATGAGTGGAATGATTGGATCATATCCTAGGTCACTTGGTGTGGGCATTTGAAAGAGAGAATTAAAGCTCTAAATTAAAAGTCAAACGCGAAGTTTGAAAAGTCAAACTGGAACAATGGTTTCCTAGTGGAAGAAGAAACAAGTCCTTCTCTCAATCCAACTTGGGTTTGGGGTTGGATTCAAACCCACCCCTCCCAAGGCTGCCCCCTCTCATAAATAGAGGGGGAGGGCTGCCCCAAAACACCAAGCCCTAGCCCTCCCACACCCGCGCCGCCGCCTAGCCGCCACCGGCCCGTCACCGTCGCCCTAGCCGCCGGCCGACACCTCCTCCTCCTCCCGGTCTTCTAAACCCTAGATCACCGGGAAACCCTAGATCCACCATAACTCGCACCGTCTTAGGCGAAGCCCTGCGGGATCTTCCCTCTACTTCCGACACCACGCCGTCTTTGCGGAATCGCGAGGAAGAACTACAACCTCCATTTTCTTTGGAACAAGGGAGAGGAAGATCTTCATCGTATCTGAGCGATGTGACCATTGCGAAGCTGCCGAACGCCTTGTTGGAAGGATCGCTCTGCGATCTTGAGATCGGCAAGTGTACGACTACATCACACACGAGAATCTAATCTCGTTAACCGCTTTGGAATCTTCAAGGGTGAGTGCTTCTATCGACTCGTTGCTACAATCTAGTAGATAGATCTTGGCTTGTTTGTGTGCATGCAGTAGAATTTTTTGTTTTCCATGCTATGAACCGCTACAAAATATAGTTATCACCTTCCTAAAAACAAAATACTTGTTCATTAAACAAAATTCACCAATTTACACTAAATTTCAAGAAATATATAGAAATTACTCACAACTCCACATCCTAGCAACTTTCTACCTGTATCCGTGCCTTCAAATGCTACCATTCTAATTAGTCGTTGCCAATGGTAACACACATTCTTTGCATCTTCATCATTGCCACAAAAATCCGAATCATACAGCGAATCAGGACACTGCAAGTACGCAACAAACAAGAATTTCTCAATTTCAAGCATTAAGTGAGAAAAATCCCCAAATTATACTACTAAAATCAATGAACCGGATCAGAATCAGACCTCAGATTCAAGGAAGAAAGGCACACTGTCCTCCCTTGATGCGTTTCGGCCGCTGCTCCTGACCATGTCGGCCGCGGTGCCTGTGGTTATTCGGGGGTGGCGGCGCCCTCCAAGCTTGTTGGTTGTCCATCGTCGACGGGGAAGAGGGCGATAAAAATGGGAGGGCCCAACGCGGTGGACCAATCGGAACGGTCGTTGACAATGAGAGCGGCCGCATACGCTTGAGGTGGGGCCCGGAGTTATTCAGACCGTGCATGTCCAAGTCAGCACGCCATGGGCCCACTTGTCAGTTCGTGTCACAACGGTCATATGATTGAGCCCACCTCACATAATCCTAATGATAACAAATAGTATTACTTTGTTTTGGTGCTTAAATCCTAAAGACAACTAGGTCAGGCCTTGGCTATTTGGGCCACCAAAATCATCGCACAGGAGCTATTTCCTTGAACGATGGTGATTCCTAGACATTTCACCTCAACAATGTCGCACATGAGCTATAAGCCCACGAGAACCAGACCGTGGTGGCGCGGAAGCTGCGAGAACTAGACTGACGGGCGGAGGCGCCCGCACTTGCTTCTTGCGGTTGGGAAAGAGGCGGCGACGATGGAGAAAGAGGCGGCACGGTCGGGATAGCAATGGGGAGGTGCGGTGGGGCTAGATCTACTGCTGGGACGCCGTCGGAAACGCCGGCGATGACGAATCGCGGTGACGGTGGCGCCGGAATGGGGGAGCTGAAATGGGGAAGAAGAGGGCGCAGGCAGGGGTGAAGTTTCCGAGTGACGATTGGGTGTTTCGCGTGCGGTTGGAACGACAGGCCGTGCTCGACCAAACGCACCAAAAATGACGCGCCGGAGGGGGAAAATGCCACACGCGAAATAAAATTAGCGTGTGCGCAGCTATAGCGCGTCTGCTAGAGGAGGAAAATCTATCACGCACGCTGTATATAAGCCGGTTATTTTAGCGCGGGCAGGTTTTAGCGCGATTTCTTGCTCTAAACATCTAATTTTGTACCTTTTTTCGAAATGGGGAGCAGAGCCCCGGCCTCTGCATCAAGTGATGCACACAACATTTATTTATTATTAGAACCACATTATTTGGCAAAGGCCATTACAAAGATCATACAAACCGGAAACGCCAAAACAAAACGCCGGGCAAAAATGATAACCGTATCGCCAGCTCCCCAACGAGACCTATCAAACACCTAACTGTCTGTTTTGACCCCGCCTCATCGTCACTCACACTGTTGCCACTCACCAAGAGAAGCTGGAGTGCCTAGGCGCGGCGGCTCGAACTCAAGCAAAAGGAGCCCTAGAACCGCACAGCATATCCACGGAGAGGCGCCCACGCACAGCTCCGGATGTCGCCGCCTTCATTATCTTCCGCCAACCCGTCGTCAGCATGTAGATTGATGCGCAGACTCTCGCCACACCAGCCACCAATACCACCGTGGTGCCAAGCAGCACCACCCCGTGTGCGCTAGCCGCTCCACCTCTCCTGCCACTTCCATCCAATGCTGCTCCACAGGCGATGCTCCCAGGAGAGAACGCGATACCAACACCGCGGCACCGCCATCGCCCGACCCGAAGATCTTAGGGTTTCCCCCATAGTAGCACGAGTGAGGTCGACACAAGGTGCACGACGATGCATTCATCAAGGTAATGGCGAGGTAACACCGCCATCGTCGGCCAATGGCTCGGTTTTCACCGGCACCTAGGTCTCCCTGCCTCACTGCTGGGACTAGAACACGGATCGCGAGATCCGCCAATCCAGCGCAAGCCTACCACCTTCGATGGAGAAAATGCCCACCTCCACCAAACCCAGGGCCTCCACCCAGGGCGTCCTCATGATGCAAAGTAGGCCCCGTAAGACCTCCGGCCGACACCGGTTGACGTCGAGGAGGCGAAGAAGTTAACGATCTAGGAACCCTAGATCTCGCCACCATCCGCCGCCCTACCGCCTAGGGACCGCTGCCGCCAGAACTCACCGGCCGCCGCCCACTCGCCATCACTGCTGGAGTTCCACTGGAGAGCCGCCGCCGTTGCCCGGAACTCGACCCGCCGTCGTCGCCACGGAAGGGGTGACATGATTAATAAGAAAGAACATGACCCGCCTAGGTACATGTTCTTTCTATCACGTGATGTCTAACGAGACCCACCATGCATGCATGTCACGTGTGTTACACAGATTGTACGACAATAACGATTAAAAGATGTACCAGATCAAGGGATAGTATTTTCTAGATTAATGTGAGACTTTCTAGCCCATTTCTCATGCCCCTTGTTCACTTGGTTCACAGAATTTTACCCACCATGTTTATATACCAGATCAAGGACTAGCATTTTCTGATTCGTGTGCGATTTTATAGCTTATTTTTCTTATGGATTTACATATTTTACTTCTAGTATATACTTCTGCTTCTTCTAAGGGTTGTTTGGTTGAGCTTATTTTGGTTTTTAGATTTTAGCGTAGGCCACGTATAATGCAAGGTGCTCGGAGGGGTGCTTAGCAAAATAAATCAAACATAGGAGATATGCCTAGTTAGCCATCTATCTATTATAAATAAGCACTAGTGTTTAATTAAAACCGATTTATTTCACTACACACCTCTCTAACCATCTTGCATTGTACATGTTTTTGGCCTTGGCTTTGATTTTTTTTTTGCTTTTGACTAGATATTGTTACGTGATGGTATAAGGAAAAAGCTAAAATAAAAAACACATATTTAGCTGCTTCTATGGCTTATAAGTCAAAAGGTAAAAGCTACAAATAAGCTCAAACAAAAAACCCTAAATATTAGACGGCTTGGCAAGTCAATTTGACTTATGGAAATACTTTGTGCTTCTTTGATTCAATAGGATAGTAAAAGCATTGGAATAGAAAAGACATAAGATTGAGATGTCATGCATACTTGAATCCTATGGGCAGATGAATTCTCTTTGTTTGTAGCAAAGGAATTTTTCATAGGTATGACCTAATACTTTTCTTTACTACAAAATTCTTATAGAATTAATTCCCGTGGGATATGTTTCTATGAATCAAACAACTTGTGTACGAAAATTTTCATAGGATCCAAATCCTATACAAATCTTATGAATTAAAGGAGCCCTTGTATATTTAGGAATGTAGTGTTCTCCTCGTCCGGCCTTGACACAATATACTCCCCTCTGTTCCATTGTGCCTATAGTTTCTGGCACGAAAAATAAGAAACACATGTAAAGAAAAAATTAAAATAGTTTTGGGCGGGATTTCTCTTAGTTAATTAACGTGATAAAATAGAGGAGTTCTCCGGAGACATGAAGCACTACATACTTTACGTAAAGTCCTATAAAAATTGTCTAGACGAGTTATTTAACGCAATATACCTTATATTTTATTTTTTTCTCAAAAAACTATAAGCACTACAGAAGGAACGGAAATAGTAGCTTCTCGTCTGGTCCCACTGGCACTCCCTCCTCTATTCTCACAGCCCATGCTACGTCTTCCGTCTCCACTTCTTTCGTTTCCATGTGGTCACGAAGATGAATAGGAAAAAGAAGTGAAACTTTTGAGAAATGGACCGATCAGGTTTTTGAACATTGTTTCTCTCCAGCACGTGCAGATCCACAACCAACATTATTTACAACTCATAATCAAGAATTGAATGAATTTTTTATCCATACCAATATAAATGACCTAGATTTATCAGCCAGCACGGCTTCAAGAGGGCGCGGCGCGAAGCTTCACTTTCTTATTAGTGTCATGGGACATGCTTAAGTCTAGATTCTCATGGTAGTGACAAAGGTGGAGAAAGTCATGTCTGTTGCAATTGGAGGTCTTGAAGCTTTGGCGTGGAAAGGTGTATTGCATACGATGGCTTGCAACAGTGGCCTCCACAAGCGGAGACAGCAACACTAGAGGACCGTTGAAGACATATTTTGGGGTGGTGCTCCGTATCAAGTACCAAGTCACAATTCTTATGATGAAAACTTAAGGTCTTGCATTTATTGGTTGCACTTGGTAATGTTCTTGTTGAAGACATTGAGGTGAACTTAAACTTTTTTTAGGGTGAAAACACAAGAGGCGATGAATTGTACATTGTTTTCTTCTTCGAGGCATTGATTTTGGAGAATCTCTTTTATAGTCTAGGTGTTGTTTTCGGTGGTGGTTACAATATTGTGTTGCGAGTGTTCATCACCCCAACGGGTCTTTGTTTTATATTTCTCTTTCTTTTATTTTACTGATGTCTTTAGACATCTCGTAGATGCAAAGACCGAGTGTAGTCGGTCAGGAGCATGCAGCTCGTCACTGTGCAGGAGCTATCTTGACTTTTGCGAGCGAAGGCGCATGTAGCTCGTCAGCCGCCACACATCAATAATGATAGTATACGGTATAGTGCGGTCTTCTTTTAATTACTTCTTCGCACATGTTCTCCTTTAGCTTTGGACCGGTGAGATGAACTTCATTTTCACCAAAGTGAGTCGGCAATTAATGACTCTTCACTACCGTAAGTGTTGTTGGAACTTCCGAGTTGATAATTCCAGGTCGTCCATATTCACCAAAGTGACTCGGTAGCTATGATGTGCTCCATTTACGCCCGGGTGATCACTTTGACTGGATCACTCTCAGTTTATACTTTTTGTATTCGAAATTCAAGGTCTTCAGGATACATCGGGCAGCCAGACCAGAGCACCACACATCAGTCCGCAATCAAAAGTAAGCGTTGATCTGTGGTGCACGAATGTGGCAAACTGTAGAGTGACCAACCAGGCGGCCCATCATCATCGACGACGACTTTTTATCATAGTGCAGATGCGATTACGACGGACCATGTCCAGACACAACGACTTTACGTCTTTACGAATGGTAAACAGCATGAGATTAGTCAGAGCGAGTGTCAGTCCATCATGACACAGTTTCAGGCATGTGCCTTTTATATGGAGGAAACGGCAGAATGCATAAAACTGATCCAATTTGAAAAGGATTTCACAAACTAACCCATTGGAGAAAGTATTTTACACAACTAATCCTTTTTTAGCGCCTATGCCGAAGACGCTAAACCCCTGGCCAGCGTGACACAACTAATCCTTTATATTTCAAGACCCGGTCGTTGCGTTCATTCCAATCTCCCAAGAGGTGAGAAGGATAAGTGAAGCCATGGCTTTGTGATTTGGTATAGGTCCGTCTGTCATTATCTCCCACCAATTCCCTATAGAGAGACCCGTCCATTGAGATTGATGCAACTCGGAGATGCCCACTCCTTTAGATAAGTCCATTTACGTTTTGTGAAACGACACGAGATTAGAAGATGGTCAACCGTCTTCGTGGTTTTTTTGCAAAATGGGCAAAGGCCTTGCCAACCTCTCTTGGCCAATCTATCCGCCGTTTAAATTCTATTTTGTGTGGCAAGCCAAGCGAATAATTTAACTTTTGGAGGAGCCCAAGCTTTCCAAACAAGCTTGCTCATGTTGGAGATGATGGAGCCCAATAATTGTATCTCATATGCCGATTTTGCCGTATACTCGCCATTTTCCGTTAGTTTACAAACAATATTGTCCTCCACCTCCTCATTAAGTTGTACGTTTTGGAGAAGAGACCAAAGCTCAAGGCATTGACTTAGGTGCTCTATAGTGAAGTCATCCCCCAAATTTAATATTCCCCATCCAAGCATTGTTGCTTAAGGCTTGGTTGACCTTCCAAGCTTTCCTTATTGACACGTCAAAGATGAGCGGTGCGATATCTTTTGGTTTTCTTCCTTGGAGCCAAGGCGCGTGCCAAAAAGGGGTCTTGTGCCCATTTCCAACGGTGATGGTGGTCGCGGCATAAAATATGCACATGTCCTCTTCGGAGCAAGGGTTGTCGAAACCCACCCAATTTTTTCCGGGGTCTTTCCATTCAAGACAAGGCCATCTCAAACTAGAGTCATAGCAAACTTATCAATGTTCTTGATCCCAAGACCTCCAAGCTTTTTGGATCTACACACCGTTTGCCAATTTACTTTACACTTGGCCCCGGTTGTCTTGTCCTTGGCCGACCAAAGGAAGGACCTTTCTATTTTGTTGATGAACTTTATAGTACCCGGTGGAATGACGAGGGAGGTAAGGTAATAGGTTGCTTGGGAGGTGATAACCGACTTGACAAGCTCATTGCGTCCGGCCGTCGTGATGAACTTCCCATTCCAAGTTGGGAGCTTCCTGATACGTTGGAAACGTATCTATAATTTTTGATGCTCCATGCTTGTTTAGTATATACTTTGCTTTACTTGTCCACACTTTGAGGTGCTTTTTACATGTTTTCTGGTACTAACCTATTAACAAGTTACAGCAGTGCCAGATGCATGTTTTCTGTTGTTTTTGGTTTCAGAAAAGTTAGTAAAGAAATATTCTCGGAATTGGACGGGACAAACGTCAAAGTCAATTACTTTCCGTGGGGAACAAGAAGTCCAGAGGGGAGCCGGAGGGGCCAGCTAGGGGGGCCAGACCCACCCCGGTCGCGGGTGGGCCTAGCCCGGCGCCTGGCTAGGGTTTTCCAACCCTGGCCGCCTCCTTGGCCTTCCCCGCCTATAAGAAGCCCCTGATGCAGAAACCCTGGGTACCCGATCAAATCTCCACGAAACCGTCTGTAGTGCCGCCACCATCGTCCCTAGATCGGGGGGATCTGAAATTCTTCCCAGCACCCTGCCGGAGGGGAGATCATCTCGGAGTCCTTCTCTCCGGTATGATGCGTGAGTAGTTCCACCTTAGACTATGGGTCCATGTAGTAGCTAGATGGTTGTATCTCCTCATTTGTGCTTTCATGTATAGATCTTGTGAGCTCCATTCATGATCAAGATCTAATCTATTTGTAATCATGCATGTTGTGTTTGCGGGGATCTGATGGATATTGAGATTATTATGTTGGTTTGATTAATGGTTTTGTCTTTATGATTCTATCATGTCTGTGTTGTTTGTGATCTTGCATGCTCTCCGTTGTTAGTAGCTATCTTGGCCAAGTAGTTGCTAGTGACTCCAAGAGGAGGTATTTATGCTCGATAGTGGGTTCATGCCTCTAGTTTCCAAGGGAAGTGACGGAAATCTCTTCGGTTGTAGATGTGTTGTTGCCACTAGGGAGAAAAAACGGTCTCTTGTTCATGGAACATGTGGACTGTTTACCTTACACACTTTGCTTAAAGCAGTTGTCTGTTGCTTGCAACTTAATACTAGAGGGGGTTCAGATGATAACCTGAAGGTGGAATTCTAGTCATAGATGCAGTTGGATGGCGGTCTATGTATCTTGTTGTATTGCCCAATCGAATCTCATAGGATCTTTCTGACTAGTAATTGCATTGTTATGCCTCGCTAAGTTCCTGTCAATTGCCCTGTTGTAATTTGTTTACCCTTCATGCCATGTTGTTTATGTAAGGAGAGCACCTCTAGTGAACTATGGACCCCGGTCCAATCTTTACCATTGATACATCTTCCACTGTTACTTGTTTACTTGCTGCAAACCATTACTTTCCACACCATACGTTTAATCCTTTGTTACAGCAAACCGGTGAGCTTGACAACCTCACTGATTCGTTGGGGCAAAGTCTTGAGTTTGTGTTGTGCAAGTATTCGCATTGCTTTCAACACCTGTGTGACGTTTCCTTCCTCCTTCTGGTTCGATAACCTCAGTCTCTACTGAGGGAAAACTTGTTGTTGTGCTGCTTCACACCTTTCTCTTGGGGTTCCCAACGAGACTCCACATCAAGCACCAAGTTCTCTGGCGCCACCAAGGAGTCATCAACAAGTTTTCTAGTGCCGTTGCAGGGAAGGCCAAGGACGTCTTCACTAGGGGAGTCCTTCACTTCCTTTATCTTTACTTTGTTTTTAATTTGCTTTGTTTCTTTAGTTTGGTTTTGTTTGCCTATTTTCAAAAAAAAAATAGTCTAGTTTGGTTTGCTTGGTTTATTCAAAAACACACACAAAATTAGTTCCTTCTCTAGCTGTTGCTGTTTTTGGCTTGCCCACCTTTGCCAAAATGAACTATGCCGAGAACACCAAGTTGTGTGACTTCCCTAGCACCAACAATAATGATCTCCTTAGCGCACCTATTGCTCCACCTGCTCCTGATGCTACCTTTTATGAAATTAAGCCTGCTTTGTTGAATCTTGTGATGAGAGAGCAATTTTGTGGTGCTGGTTCTGATGATCCTACTGCCCACCTCAATAGCTTTATTGAACTTTGTGAGATGCGAAGTTATAAGGATGTAGATGGAGATATTATTAAGCTCGAGCTTCTTCCTTTCTCCTTGAGAGGAAAAGCTAAAGAATGGTTGCTTTCTTTGCCTAAAAATAGTATTGATTCTTGGACTAAGTGCAAAGATGCTTTTATTGGGAAGTACTATCCTCCTGCTAAGATTATATCTATGAGAAGTGACATTATGAAATTTAAACAGCTTGATAGTGAACATGTTGCTCTAGCTTAGGAAAGAATGAAATCTTTGGTTAAAAATTGCCCTACTCATGGACTCACTGCTTGGATGATTATCCAGACTTTTTATGCAGGTTTGAACTTCTCCTCAAGAAATCTATTGGATTCAGCTGCTAGAGGTACCTTTATGGGCCTCACTTTGGGTGTTGCAACAAGGCTCCTCGATAATATGATGGTTAACTACTCTCAATGGCATGTTGAGAGAGCTCCACATGGTAAGAAGGTAAATTCTGTTGAGGAAATTTCCTCTTTGAGTGAAAAGATTGATGTTATTATGGCTATGGTTGTTAATGGGAAAGCTCCTCTAGATCCTAATAGTGTTCCCTTAGCCTCTTTGGTTGCTCAAGAAGAGAAAGTTGATGTGAACTTCATTAGAAACAACAATTTCAACAACAATGCCTATAGGAACAATTTTGGTAGCAACAACAATTATAGGCCTTATCCTCCTAATAATGGCAATTCCTATGGAAACTCTTACAATAATGCTATAAGTGCCCCTCCTGGACTTGAAGTCATGCTCAAAGACTTTATTAGTAAACAAACCACTTCCAATAAGACTATAGAGGAAAAGCTTTTACCTGTTGAGAAAAATATATCATCTTTGTCTGAAGCTCAGTCTTCCTTGATTAATAAAATGGCTACTAAACCTGAAACTATGGAAAACACCTTTGCTACTGCTCATGCCATACAAGTTACTATTGATGAAAATGTTAGGTTGTTAGCTCAACTTCATGCTAAGTGGAAAAGGGAAGCTGAAATTGATAGAAACAATAGTGTGTGCACCATCACCACTAAACCACAAGTAGCCCCTATTCCTCATCCTACTATGCCTAAGCCTATTGAGCCTACTACTGGTGATGCCAAGTTTGACTTTGATATTGATGGTTGCAATATTTCTGAAGTGATTATGTTCTTGCAAAAGCTTGCTAGAAGTCCTGATGTTAGTGATATGCATGTTGCCTTTACCAAACACATTACATATGCTCTTGTTAAAATTAAGGAAGAGAAGCTAAAACACAAGGCTTCTATTCCTAGGAAAGTAGAAGATAGTTGGGAACCCATTATTAATATGCAAGTGAATGACTTTGACCTCAAAGCTTCATGTGATCTTGGTTCTAGTGTCTCTATTATGCCTAGGAATATTTATGAAATGCTTGATTTGCCACCATTGGAAGATTGTTATTTAGATGTCCCACTCAATGATAATGCTAAGAAGAAACTCATGGGGAGTATTAATGATGTTCTCATCATGGTTAACAATGCTTATGTCCCTGTTGATTTCTATGTTTTGGATGTTGAATAAAATGCTTCTTGTCCTATTACTTTGGGGAGACCTTTTCTTAGAACAGTTGGTGCCATCATTGATATGAAAGAAGGCACCAATAAATATGATTTTCCATTCAAGAAAGGTATTGAACACTTATCAATGAGAAGAGATAAGTTGCTCTTTGCTCCCCCTTTGAAAGCAAGATTTGATGTTAATGCTTCTTCATTTGAAAATACTTGATTTTTCTTGCTTCTTGTGCCTAACTTAAAGGCGTTAAAGAAAAGTACTTTTTGGGAGATAACCCAAGAGTTTCCTTGAGTAATGGAAGTTATTAATTCAGTAATGAACTCTCCTTATCCCTTTTGTTTGCTTTTTGTGCCAAGAATGGCCTGTAATGAGAGGGAAGTAAGATTTGGGGAGTTGTTGTCCCGAAACAGATTTCTGTCCTTAACCAAAATAATACGTGAGGAGGCTCTGTAACCCGGATTGAGCTGAACATTTACGAATAAATCCCCCAGTATGTTAGCTAACTTTATTTAGTTCAACACTTTTTTATTTGAGTAACATAAGATGTTCGAAAAAATTGGTTTCTACCTGCTGGTCTGTTTTGACAGATTTCTACCATTATTTGCATTTGCTTCTTATTGATTCCTTTTTGAGTTCTCTTTAGGTGAATTGAGATTTTGGAAGGATTTACTACAGTAGCTTGTATTTTTAGTGAAAATCCTTGTTGTTCCAAAGCTTTGCCAGAGGTCTAATATCTTTTGAATACACTAATGTTGCTAATGAAGATTGTGTGAAGTTTTGTATGAAGGAAAATTTTCATGTGTAAAGAGAGAATGATGCAATGAGATGAAGAATGGACAAAATCTCAAGCTTGGGGATGCCACCATGGTGTCACCCTAAGAAATATCCAAGAGGTACAAGCGTCAAAGTTTGGGTATGCCCAAGGCATCCCCTTCTTCATCAATAAAAAGCTCAGGTCTGTCTAGACACTTCATTTTTATTGTTTCATGCACAGTTGTGTTGTTCTTGGAGCGTCTTAGTTTTCGTTTGCTTTGCTTAGGTTGTTTAGTTTGATTGAATAAAGTAGTTTGGACCCCCGTTCTCGTTGTATTGTTTTGCAAATAAGTTTGCTTGGTGTTTGGAAAGGAGGAGTAAGTTCTTGCTTGAAGTGCAAGAGGAGCTTGCATTGACTGTGAATTAGACTTTAGCATGACATGCTAGGTGTTGTTTTGGCATTATGCTTAGTGATTATTGCTGTAGCATGTCTTGTTCCAAACAATTGGGATTGCTTAGTGTGCCTTGAAGAAATTATGCGTTGTTTTAGCATGCAAAAGCATAGTATTGTGGTATTCTCCTTTGATGCTTTGCTTGGGTTGACTTGGCACATGCTCACACCATGTTATGACTCTCACAAGTCACCATTAGCCTCTATGATCATTTAGTCCTTGACTTGTAGTACCACTCTTTGCTTTGATTAGTATGCTTTCTTGCATTGCATGATTATGGCCATTATGCTCTCTTAGTTGGTTGCTCCCAGTCTTTTGCTAGCCTCCACTTGTATGAGTAAGTTCTACTTATGCCTCCAACTCCCAAGAAACCAAGTTATTCCAAAGTGTCCACTGTAAACTCCTATACATGGTGTGTTACACCATTCCAAGTATATTCTTGTTTTCATCTATCTTCCAATTAAAAACTATTTTGTTATGTTAAAACTTAGTGATTAAAGCACTCACGAACTTGATGGAACACTTTATATTCGTTGCCCCTAATAAACTTGAACCATTGTGACAACTTTGTTGTATATGCTTGCACTTATAAGTTGGAATTAGCAGAACCGTGCTGTCACGGGGAACGTTTTCAACATTGCACTTGTACTCAGTTGATATCATGTTGTTTTGTCTATGGATGTCACCAGTGTGAAATAAAGAGGGAACTTGTAAGTCCATGGAGTTTGTATCCTGTGTTAGAGAAACGCATGGGCCGCTAGCCTAAGCCATGCCTAATCATGGTGGAACTTGCAACATCACCATAATGATCTATCTATGAAGCATTCTCAATAAAAAGCTATGGATATAGTAAATAAAAAGATTGCTGAGATGCTCATTGTCTGCTTGCCTTGTCATTTTGGTTATGGGAAAGCTCATTTACCATGTGCAAGGGGTACCCCGTTGGCGGTTCTCAATGATATGCAAATACTCGTAGTGACAAGAACTTACATGGACCCAAAGTTGAGTATGCATGAGGTGTGGCCCTCGTATTCAAGGGAATTGAGATTGCCAACTTATACTTCATCAAGCATATACTCCAGCTTTGCCACTTAACCTTAACCACTTCAAGATGCTTATGATAGGGGCAATGAGGGCTGAAAGCTAACAAGTACCATAATTTTTGGAAGCTCTTTTTGAACTTGTAATCCATGCTTCCTTTATAAAAGGCCTTTCTTCCACCATTATTTGAGTCTCCACCTTCTACTTTTAGGCACCATTAAGAGAGCATAGTTGTCATTCTGTGTGTAGTGTTCCAAAGCTTATTAATTGATGCATATTGTGATATTACTTGTTCTTGTGCTATTTGTTTATAGTCACCCTTGTGAACTTTGCAAGTGTCCTATGCATCTATTTGCTACTCTATGAGGGTCAAGATGATTACCACTATGCTATGTTTTCTGTATGTGAAACAAACAAACGTTTTTTAATGCATGTTATTCGTGATCTTTGTTTGTAACTTGACATGTTGCATGCATAGTTACTATGTCCTATTGTTATAACTCCATCTTTCATGCACGTGTTTAGAGTTCTTTGATCCCAGTTTTAATGCTTGCAAATGGTTGGATTTATTGTGAGGGTGCATGTCACCTCAAAAATTATTCTTTTATCACTTACCTACTCGAGGACGAGCAAGAGTTAAGCTTGGGGATGCTGATACGTTGGAAACGTATCTATAATTTTTGATGCTCCATGATTGTTTAGTATCTACTTCGCTTTACTTGTCCACACTTTGAGGTGCTTTTTACATGTTTTCTGGTACTAACCTATTAACAAGTTACAACAGTGCCAGATGCCTGTTTTCTGCTGTTTTTGGTTTCAGAAAAGTTAGTAAAGAAATATTCTCGGAATTGACGGACAAACGTCAAAGTCAATTACTTTCCGTGGGAACAAGAAGTCAGAGGGGAGGAGGGTCCAGCCAGGGGCAGACCCACCCTGTGCACGGTGGGCCTAGCCCGCCACCGGCTAGGGTTTGCTAACCCTGGCCGCCTCCTCGGCCTCCCCTTCTCCTATAAGAAGCCCCCGATGCAGAAACTCTGGGTACCCGATCAAATCTCCACGAAACCGTTTGTAGCCGCCGCCACCATCATCCCTAGATCGGGGGATTTGAAGTTCTTCCCGACCGCGAGGAGATCATCCCGAGGCCTTCTCTCCCAGATGATGCGTGAGTAGTTCCACCTTGGACTATGGGTCCATGTAGTAGCAAGATGGTTGTATCTCCTCCTTTGTGCTTTCATGTATAGATCTTGTGAGCTCTATTCATGATCAAGATCTAATCTATTTGTAATCATGCATGTTGTGTTTGCGGGGTCCGATGGATATTGAGATTATTATGTTGGTTTGATTAATGGTTTTGTCTTTATGATTCTATCATGTCTATGTTGTTTGTGATCTTGCATGCTCTCCGTTGTTAGTAGCTATCTTGGCCAAGTAGTTGCTAGTGACTCCAAGAGGGGGTATTTATGCTCGATAGTAGGTTCATGCCTCTAGTTTCCAAGGGAAGTGAGTAAATATCTCTTTGTAGATGTGCTATTGCCACTAGGGTTAAAACAACGGTCTCTTGTTCATGGAACATGTGGACTGTTTACCTTACACACTTTGCTTAAAGCAGTTGTCTGTTGCTTGCAACTTAATACTGGAGGGGGTTCAGATGATAACCTAAAGGTGGACTTCTAGTCATAGATGCAGTTGGATGGCAGTCTATGTATCTTGTTTTATTGCCCAATCGAATCTCATAGGATCTTTTTGACTAGTAATTGCATTGTTATGCCTTGCTCAGTTCCTGTCAATTTCCCTGCTGTAATTTGTTTACTCTTCATGCCATGTTGTTTATCTAAGGAGATCACCTCTAGTGAACTATGGACCCCGGTCCAATCTTTACCATTGATACATCTTCCATTGTTACTTGTTTACTTGCTGCAAACCATTACCTTCCACACCATACGTTTAATCCTTTGTTACAGCAAACCGGTTAGCTTGACAACCTCACTGATTCGTTGGGGCAAAATCTTGAGTTTGTGTTGTGCAGGTCTCCGTGTTGCTTGCAACACCTGTGTGACGCACCCAAAAGTTCTCAAATTTGAAGGAGCGTGGCTTTCTTGGTCCACTATCATCGGCGAGAATCAAGGGACAATGGTCAGAGAGAGAAGAGGATAGTGCATGAAGGACGTGAGTGTCGAATATAATATCCCACTCGGAATTACAATAGAAGGCATTGAGCTTGCATAAGGTGGGGTTAGCTCGCTCATTGATCTAAGTGAACCGCCGATTTTGCAAGTGGATCTCATTTAGCTCACAAGTGTGGAGAGCCACCCGGAAACGATTTATGCGGCCACGGTTGACATTACGCTTTGTTCTTGTATCTATCCCTATGGATTTGATTGAAATATCCAATGGCGAGCCATCTCACTCCGGGAGGTGGTTTTTGAGCGATTAGCTCTGCAAAGAAATCGTCCTTGCGGTTGGAGGCCGTAGGACCATAAACTGTTGTTAGCTGAAAATCACCTTATTGGTTTGTGTTAGGGATGTGAACATTCGCCGACAAGCAAAACTCCAAAATTTGCACGTCCCAGATTTGGAGCACCAATTCATCCCACAACAGGAGTATGCCACCTCTCGTCCCAGTAGCCGCCCTTTGGGCAAAGCTTTTCAGTCTATAACCCCCAATGTAGCAAGCCTCATAAAACATCCCAGCATTTAGGAACCAACGAAGCGTAGATTTAGGAATTTATGCAATTGCATCCATTCATCTGTCAAAAATGTGGGTAATTTTTTTCCAAATAAAAAAACCTAAAGTGATCAAAGTTTCTTTCACTCTTTAAGATTAGGAATAGCCTTGGAGAATGATTGTTATAAACTTTGATATGATCTTTGTCGATTAGTGAGTTTTGGGAAATGAAATTTGAATTTAAACTTGAGTGTTGGATTTTACAATTTAAAAGAAATTAGAATTATGTTTGAGTAATTTGATTTAGTCAAGAGTTAACAATTATCAATTCAAACTTTAAATAGTATAAAATAATAGAGTAAATGAATATTTATTTCATATATTTAATCAATGGATAAGTTACAAAATGTAACTTATAAAGAAACAATACATAAGAACCAAAAGATTTAGATAATATTTACAATTAAATAATGAATATACATTTCATTTAACCAACTCATCAATAGTTACAAAATGAAAATTGCAAAACTAATAAAGAATCTTAATAGAGTAGAATTACATCCATATTCATCTAATACATTTTATTTACAAAAGAATAAAATAAATATTACAAGGGAATTATTCTATAAAGAAAAAGGAAAACCTAATCTAAATCTTGAATCTTCAAGTCTTGTACCTGCAAAATAAAGAACAAACAAAAAGAAAGAAAATGAGGGTTAAGATATTTATTTTACTCTCAATAGTGACAGTGATATGCACTGTTCAACTTTACGTCACTGAGTAAATCTGAGGAGCAAGTTTCACCAATATGGAAGAATTTAATCTTTCATAATCCATAAGCCACAAGGCAAATAATTTCAATCAGAGAGAGTGGCAAGTTTCACCAAGCAGTAAAGTGGTAAATAGATAAAAAGATAACTTTTATTTCCTGAGCATATCCACAAGGGTGCAGCAGGCACACAAGCAGCACACACACCGAAATGCATGGTGTGTGCTGTCAACACATCAACAGCTGCCCACACAAGTAAAATTGCTCAGCACAGCATGGGAAAGCACCACAACCTCATCTTCTTGTTCATACACATCAAACATCAGCAGCCTAGCCATAGCCAAACCAACCAAACTAAACCAGAAACCAAATCCTCTCAGAACTCACCAAGATGTGACATAAGGAGGGGGTGGATCAGGTGGACAACAAGGCCAAGACCAAGCTACCAGGAACCAGAAGGTGGATAGCAAGATCAAGGACAAGTTCCAGGAGCTGTAAGCAGTAGGGACAGCAACAAGATAAGGACCAGATCAAGATAGCAAGATCAGGCCACCACATCAACAAGTTACAACCACAACAGCAACCACAGTTGTGGTGAGTTATATAAAACCATCAAATGATCTGTTTATCATATCAAAGAATCATGTGTTGTTTTATATCTAACCTCACAGTATTCATTCGAGTGGGATGAATCCATCCTAGAAGGTTTTAAAAAAATTAAAGTCATAATCACAAGATTAACATACCAGTATAACTAGGATCTCAGACCAACATCATTGATCCTAGTTACAAAAGCCAAATCCTATATTTCAATATAGCCAAAGGCAAAATTATGAAATCTGGGCACATCTCTTAAAAGAGTAGCACCTCGGTATCCATAAATCCTATGGATCCATGCAAAACCCTTAGCACACCCATTGTTTTCCAACTATGCTTCAAGAATTAGCAGCTGGTAATTCTACTAGAATATTTCTATCAGGGACAGCCATTAGGAAACTAGTTCCTATGCCTCAGACCAACATCATAGGCAAGAGAATTAAAAGAAGCTTTCATTTTATCTTTGCCAGTATTAATCACAAGCAATGTCAGATCTAAGCTCATGAATAGGACCCAATCACTTGTGTGCCATTTTGTAATGGTATCACAAGGACATGTTCTAATAATAAATCCCAATCTTTACTTAGATATCACAAATAAAAAGGGGCAAGCCACTAAACATCATCTTCCTGAAACCAAATGTCAGGAATCATCATCAAACTCATCTATACATCTATAGAAAATCATTAACATGTAATGATTATATTCAGTCTGTATATTCTCATACAAGCCAACCATTATAAATGCGAAGCAATTCTCGAGTAACTCTTACAAGATAAACATCTTGACAATGAAAGTTCTCAGATCAACAACATTTCCAAGTAGGGATTTCATAGAAACACTAACATTGGATCATAGTAAATTACCACTGGAATAAGTCTGACAATCCACTAGCATCACCAAAGCCAACTACAAATAATAATCCACAGCAAACAGTCATTCATCATGCTCAAGGATTATCACCACTAGATCCAAATCATCATAGATATGATCAACAGAGGGATATGAACCCTAATCAGAACAAGAATCCTAATTAGGATATGAACCCTAATCAGAACGCAGGCACTAGGCAAGGGTAGCCACTAGATACACATAGAGAGATTCATGGTGATAGGATGAACTAAGATCCACAGAGGCGCAACTTACCCTGGATCCTCGCTAATGAATTAAAGAGGAAGCAGAAGGGCCGACGTGCTCGCGGCGGCACGGGGAGCACCCAGAGGGTGCTGCAACCCGCACCAGCCATGGCGGCAGCCACAGCAGCACACGAACACCGCACACCACCATAGGAGGGTCCGTAGCGGCGGTGGAAGCACCCAACCCAAACCCCAGGGTTCGGGAACGGGGTGAATCTGGCCACGGGGGAGCTCCAGAATCAAATAGAATTGGACCAGATGGACAAGCATGGTCGCCAACCTTGCCCTGCACCACGGCAGTGGCCAGGGAGGGCCACGGCGGCGGGCATCGCCAGCGGCGACGCCAGAACCCCACGAGGTCGAGGGAGAGAGGAGATGAGAACGAAGGAGAGATAGAGAGAATGGGCCGGGAGGGCCAGGACCCTTCGGGGAGCCAAGTTGATTCTGCCCAATTGGGCCCAAACGTCCCAATAAGCCCAACACAGCCAACCCAATCACCTAAAGCAAATTTAAATAATTAAGAAAAGACCAAAATGCCCCTGAATTTAAATAAATTCTCAAAAATAAAATAAAAATCCAAAAATTATAAATAAAATATTTTTGGATTCACAATAATCAAATCTATCTAAATAAAATAAGAAATAAAATTTTAGGCATATAATTTTTATCAAGAATTTTATAATATGTATATTCCTTATGGAATTTTATAAAATTAAAGAAAGATGATAAAAATAAATAAAAATCATTTTTATTATATACCAATATTTTAGTATTTTAGAAAAATACTAAACAAATAATTTATACAAAAGAAAAATGATAATTCTTAAAGGAATTATTAAATGATTAAAATTCAAATAAAATAAAAGAAAATAAGTAATACAATATCCAATAAATATTAATAATTAATATTTATAAATTCTTTACTTATGAAAAGAATTTTTATATCTTAAATAATGGGGGAGAATACACACAAAACTAAATAATGCATTACATTACTTTGCATAAACATTTTGTTTCTTTAAATATTGTCCTTACCTGGCAATAATGGTGTTTTTGTAGACATAGAAGCTCAAGGTCCAGTGCAAGCATCAGACTTCACTACCTTGCAATCACAATGCAAGTTCATCACTTTCTCATGTCCTTTGAAGAGTCTTTATCAAGTATTTGCAAATTGTGTGTTATCATCTATATTCCAGAAAAAGAAGATATTATTTTCTCAAAATAAATAAATCTTAGATATCGTCCTAAGTGATGATATGCTGAAGTAATAGAACTTAGGTTTCTATTTTCAATAATGAAGAGAAATTATGGATTAATAACCTATGACATCAGTGATTCTAGCGCCGTATATTATGCGTTAGCCATGAGATTTGGAATGGGACGGAGAAGTCAGTTGTATCCTTTTCCTCTCGTATGGAGGCAAGATGACCTTAACGTGACGTTATGATTCCTTGTGCGGATCCAACATATGGATGGGCACCATTACGCCCCACACTTTTGGTGTCTAGATTATCTATGAATGGTGTTTAGGGATATAGTCCATTTAAATGGTATTGTTCCGGGCATCACCAGGTCATAGAGTCTTCGGGAACTCATCAGGGTTTTAGCCTACCCGAAAGGGGTCTTAACAGAGGTGAGCCGGCCCCGAAGTGTCGTGCAGACATATGAGGTCGCGGAGAGGGCAGTGATTAGCTTGGACCAACTACTGGGCCCCACATCATGGAATTGTGGATGGGAAAGTACGCCCGGTTGTGCAACAAGGAAGTTGATCTCTCATGGGTAAAGCAATGCACCTCTGCAGAGTGTAAGAACTATAACTTGTTACTCCCTATTCCGGGAAGGAGCTACGAACGCGGCAGGAAAGGAACTCCATGAAAGTTCTGGTCAACCTGTGAAGGCTGATGGTCATAGATTTTCATAATAAAATCAATCTTTGAAGAAAGATTTACAAAAAAACTGCATAGTGCCAAGGACTGAAAGTCCGAGATGGTAGATAGAGCATCAAACTTCCCACCTTGCATATAATGAACTTGCTGAGTTACGTTGTTACTCATCCTTTCCTTTTATTCTTTGCTTAGACTCTGAGAATCCCGAAGATACTCCAATGTATGCAACTGACAGCCAGGAGGAGGTCTTCTATGAAGAGCCCAACCTGTATGGAGAAATAGAATGGGAGGACTACGATATCGTGTACAGAGGAGAGTTCCAAGAGTCTGAATAATTACTATAGTTCTAGGAGCCACTTTAGCCGAGCAACATGAACAATATATAGCAATAAGTTGTTGAGATCAATTTGAAGTTTAAGTTTTAAATTTGAAACTTCCGCTGAAACACTTATATTTTGGTTTTTAAGTTGAATATTTTGGAAGTCTTAAACTTATGGTATTGTAATAATAATAATGTGTGTATGTTTGTAATATGGACCCGCAATGTTTCTATTGTACCACTCTAAGAGATGTGATATTTACGGAACGGTGTTCTGTGGATGTCATGTCAACGACTATAGTGTACTACACATGTAGTGGTATGCTGGGTCACCGAAGTTGGTATCAGAGAAAATTGCTTTGACCTTAGGTTGGAAACCTAGTAAAGGGTATTACCTATAGGAGTGTGTGGCAACGATAAAGAATTCTCTAAAAGAAATATAATGGGTATTCAAATGAGAATATTCTGTTATATGTTTTAGTGCGATAATTCTTTGTTATGATGCAATATATTATTGGTTACTAATAAAAATATGTTTCTTATTTACAGAGCTATGGCACCAAAGTTTCCAAAACAGACTTTGGTAAGGAAAGAGGAGACTCTTGATGATTATCAAGGATCATTCACAGACCAACTTCGTCAACTTTTAAAGATTATTAGTTGTCCAACTAGAATTTCAGTGAACACCATAACCTATTATGATGGTCGAATGTTATCCAAGTATCGTGTGAGTACCCAACTACCAGAGGAGCTTGGGTTATATCACGATTTACCTATAGGTGAAGGTAGGAGTCATTTAGCAGCATATCATGTTGCTGTTGTGGAGGCGATAGCTAATATCCGGGAGCATAAAGCCAAGGAGTTGGACGGTAGCACATTTTCTGTGATACCTCATGATTCCATAGACTCGGAGCCTGTACCAGATCATCTTACTTTAGTTAAGAAGCATCCTAAGTTAGCTTCCAAGTTTATGGATAGATACCGAACACTCGTTGTGTCTTTTTATAAGACACATCAAGTGATTGTCGAAGATAAAAATGACATGTTAGAGGATCTAACTGATCCAGAAAGGAGGAATCCGTTAGCATTCCAGTTAGAGAAGGAAGCAAGTAGTAGTGCAAAACCTATCTTTAAGGATATACCTATAGATCCTGAATATTTTACACCATATCCTTATTCACCAAGGCCTGAACCTATATATGATCCTACTATGGATACAAGGTATGCAGTACCACAGGGTTCAGAGGACGGTTCTAATTCAGAACTTCCTATTGAGAATTCTGATGATTGGAGGATGGGATCATCTGAAGGATCTCAGGAACACCAGATGTCCATAGATAGTTCTAACAGAAATGTTGGACAATCTAGCTGGATGGGTGCAAGAATTAACCCTCGTAATAGTAGTAGAAATGCCATGTTCATAAATAATCAGGATGAAGGAGAAGATCCTGAGGAGAGAGTGTTTGAATCATCAACACATTCTCAAAACCCAGGGAATATACATTAGCCGGTGTTTAACTATCTTGCCCAAAGGAGCACCTGGGGAGCAGCAGGATCTGCGTATTATGTTGACAACTCAAGGAATGAAGCTCAGGAGATGCAATTGGGAGATAATGTTGAATATGTTTCTGAAGACTTTTCAGCTGAGCTGGAGGGAGTCAATGCACTCAGGTTGATTAATGACTCATGTCCTGACACTTCAGATACTAAGTATGTTCCTTCTGGAAGGCCATTTGTTCCACAAACTGTGCGACAAACGTCACGTCATCACGGTTGGACATCAGGCATGTATGATGAGCGTAGTTATTACGAAAATCAGGCGGCTTAGTAAGAAGTATCAAGTACTATGTATTGTAATCCAAGAAAATAAGGTAGTTAAATAACGAGGTAGTGTTGTGATTATACCTATATGGTATATGTTGTAATGACTTTGTATTATTAAGATATTGTAATGTATAATATTTGAAATGCATATTTGAGTTTTATTTGGATTTTCATTTTGTGACTAGTTCTGTGCGTAAATTCAAGCTCAGAACACATGTGCATGATGTAATTATGAGTATTCGCTTTATGTTGCAGGACTAAGGGGTCATGGATACGGGTGTAGAGACCGAATCTGAGCAGCAGCGGATGGAACATGAGGCCAAGGAGAAGACCGATGCAGATGCAGGAAATCAGGGAACGTTACCACCACAACCACCAATGAGGACGTTAATGGAGCAGAACTTTATGCAGTGTATGCAAATGATGCAAGAGACCCAGAACAAGTTCATGGAGGATTTGCTGGGACGAGCAAATCAGAGAGCACCTGAAGGTGGAGGAGTGAGTCTTTTTGACTTCCAGAATGCAAGGCCGTTACCTTTGCATTAGCCCCTGAACCAATGGATGCAGAAGATTGGCTAGCAGATACGGAAAGAAAGTTGAAGACTATAGGTTATAATGATGAGGAGAAATTGAGGTATGCGACTCATATTCTGACTGGACCTGCAGCATCATGGTGGGAAAATCAGTTAGCCATGCAACCGCCAGGAAGGGAGTACACTTGGGAAGAGTTCAAACAGAGATTCTGTGAATATCATGTTCCGGAGAGTGTTATGGAGTTGAAGCGGAGAGAATTTGAGGAGCTACAGCAGGGATATACTAGTGTTATGAAGTATATTCGGGAGTTTAGTCAACTGTACCAATATGCGGAGGAAGAAGTTAATACGGAGGAAAAGAGGAAGAAGCGTTTCCTGTGAGGATTAAATCCATTTGTGAGGATGCAGTTAAGGTTTGCTAATAAGCAAACTTATCAGCAGTTGCTGGATGCAGCGATCACTTTCGAAGATGACTACAAGAATGTCCAAGAGGATAGAAGTAAGAGAGCTAAGAAGGAAACCAAGAGGATACAAGCAAGTAAGCCCAAGCCCAATCTGGAATTCAAACCAAGGAATAAACCCTATAACAACAATAATTCCAATCGGAGTGCAAATCCAAACGTAAAGAATATTATATGCCACAATTGCAAACTCCTAGGGCATATGAGCAGGGATTGCCTAAAACCAGTAATTGTGTGCCATGCTTGTGGTCAGAGAGGTCACATAAAGCCAAATTTTCCAAGCAAACCACAAGGAGGATGGCCAGTTAGAGATGGAAGGCAAGCTAGTGGAGGCTATGGGCAGCCCAATAAAGGAGGGAATAATGGCAAGAACAACAATGGCAAGAGTAAATGACCTCTACCAAGCTGAACTGCAACCTAGGAGGTGGATAACTCAGAGCATGCAGTGATAGGTACGCTGAATATCCTTACCAATCCCGGCAAAGTTCTATTTGATACTGGTGGAACTACTTCATTCATTTCTAAAGAATTTTGTGATAAGTTTGGGATTAGAAGGGCAACGTTAGAAAACCCTATGACCGTAGTTAAGGCAGGGGGAAATGTGATTGTACGCCACATTAAACAAGATCAGGTTATCTCGATCTGTGGTTGTACATACTTTGCGGACCTTTATGTGATTCCTTTGAAGGGAATTGCAGTAGTGCTGGGGACGGATTGGATGATGCAACATGGGGCTCAGATAAACTGTGAGGAGAAAACTGTCTCAATAAAAACTCCAAGTGGAGCAAGGATAGTTTACCAAGAAGATAAGCACAATCATATCATGGTGGATCTGCAGTTGAACTCAATGAAAGAGGTCAAATTGGAAGATATTCCTATAGTAAATGAGTTTCAAGATGTTTTTTCCAGCAGAGCTACCTGGAATGCCACCAGATCAGGAGATAGAGTTCAATATTGATCTAATTCCAGGTACAACACCAATAGCTCAAGCACCATATAAGATGGGACCAAAAGAATTAAAAGAACTCAAAGAGCAAATTGATGAGTTAGCCAGAAAAGGATTTATCCAGGAAAGTGTATCCCCATGGGGAACACCAGTAATATTTGTGGATAAAAGGGATGGTGGTAGAAGGATGTGTGGAGACTACAGAAATCTGAACAATGTTACCATAAAGAATAAGTATCCTTTACTAAGGATTCAAGATTTGTTTGATCAAGTGAAAGGAGCCGGAGTATTTTCAAAGATCGACTTAAGATCTGGATACCATCAGATAAATTAAACCCGAGGATGTTCCAAAAACAGCATTTGTCTCAAGATATGGACACCATGAGTATCTGGTAGTACCATTTGGTTTGACCAATGCACCAACAATATTCATGAATCTGATGAACAAAATCTTCATGTATTTGGATAAGTTCATCATAGTCTTTATTGATGATATTCTGATATATTCAAAGGATAAGGAAGAGCATGTTGATCATTTGAGAATAGCATTGCAGACTCTAAGAGAACATAAACTTTATGCTAAGTTCAGTAAGTGTGAATTCTGGCTAGATGAGGTAGAATTCCTCGGCCATGTGATCAGTAAAGATGGAATTGCTGTAAATCCATCCAAAGTCCAATCAGTACTAGAATGGACTGCACCAACCAATGTGAAACAAATTCGAGGTTTCTTGGGGATGGATGGTTATTATCGGAGATTCATTGAAGGTTTCTCCAAAATAGCTGGAACAATGACCAAATTGCTAAGAAAGAATACACCATTCAATTGGGATGAGAAGTGTGAAGCAAGTTTTCAGGAGTTGAAGACCAGGTTAACTACAACTCCAATTTTAGCAGTTCCAGAAACAGGGAAAGACTTTACAGTATATTGTGATGCATCTAAAGAAGGTCTTGGTTGTGTGCTAATGCAAGATCGGAAGGTAATTGCTTATGGTTCAAGGCAACTAAAACCACATGAATTCAACTATCCAACTCATGATTTAGAGTTAGCAGCAGTAGTCTTTGCGCTGAAAGGATGGAGGCATTTTCTTTATGGAGCCAGATGTGAGTTATACACTGACCATAAAGTCTCAAATATTTCTTCACTCAAAAGGAATTGAATATGAGACATAAGCATTGGTTGGAACTAATCAAAGATTATGATTTAACAATCAACTATACTCCAGGAAAAGCAAATGTTGTAGCAGATGCTTTATGCCGTAAAAGTGCAGATATTCAACCTAGCAATCAGGAGCTACCAAAATAGTTACAGATGGACTTGGAAAGATTAGAGCTTCAATTCATTAGAACAAAGGTTCTTGGAGGATTAGCTACTATGTAGGTAGTTGTAGAGCAGGACAGTGATCTTAAGCACGAAATTTTTAGACATCAAGCAGAAGATCCTTTCATTGCTGAGGAAATTCGGAGGATATCTCAAGGGCAAACATCAGTTTTTAGCCTTGGAGATTATGAGTCTTTATGGTTCCAAGATTGTCTTTGTGTTCCAGATGTGACTGAGATTCGTGAAGTCATACTCAGGGAAGCACATGAAACACCATATTCTATACATCCAGGAAGTACTAATATGTACATGGATCTAAAAGAATTATTCTGGTGGAATAACATGAAAAGAGACATTGCTAAATATGTATCAGAATGCCATACTTGCCAAAGGGTGAAGGCTGAACATCAAAGTCCAGCAGGACCATTGCAACCCTTGGAAATTCCCGAATGGAAGTGGGAAAAAATAGGTATGGACTTCATCACAGGATTTCCCATGACACCTAAACGGAAGGATATGATATGGGTAATTGTGGATAGACTCACTAAAAGTGCACATTTTATTCCGGTAAATCAGAAGGATAATGCCAAGAAGTTAGTAGAAGTTTACATCAAAGAAATATTAAGCAAGCACGGAGTGCCCAAAAGATCAAATCGATGGGGATCGTGTTTACTTGACATTTTGGAAGAAATTACATGAAGCACTTGGTTCAAAGTTAGATTTTAGCACAACTTATCATCCGTAGACAGGGGTCAACAGGCGAACAAATCGATACTAGAAGACATGTTAAGGGCTTGTGCATTAGATTTTGGAGGTACATGGGAAGATCATCTACCATTGGCGAATTTTCCTACAATAATAGCTATCGAGTAGTCAAGGCTCCATATCGTGTTACGTATGGAAGGAAATGTAGATCACCAATATGTTGGTATGAGCCTGGAAGCAGCAAGGAATTTGCGCCAGACTATATCAAGGAAAAACAAGACATCATTGATAAGATAAAGGATAGACTGAAAATAGCTCAATGTAGGCAGAAAAGTTATGCTGATCAAAGTCGAAGATCATGGCATCCTGAAGTAGGAGACATGGTATATTTGAAGGTAAGTCCAATGAAAGGAGTTAAAAGGTTCGGAGTTAAAGGAAAATTGAGTCCAAGATATATCGGGCCATTCAAGATACTGAGTCAGAATAGTACTATAGCTTATGCTTTAGAGTTACCCTCAAGATTGGCTCAAGTTCATAATGTTTTCCATGTGTCACAACTCCGTAAATGTTTAAAAGTTCCGGATGATGCAATCACACATCAAGAGATAGAATTACAAGCAGACTTGACCTATGATGAAAAACCCTGTAAAATTTTGGAAGAAAACTAGAAAAGGTTGAGGAATAGGGCAATCAAGTATTGCAAGGTACAGTGGGAACATCACCCTGAGAGAAGCCACTTGGGAGAAAGAAGATGATTTAAGAAAATCCTATCCAAAACTGTTCAGGTACACTTCACCAAACTTCGGGACAAAGTTTCATTTAAGGGGGGAAGTCTGTAACATCCCAGCATTTAGGAACCGACGAAGGGTAGATTTAGGAATCTGTGCAATTGCATGCATTCATCTGTCAAAAATGTGGGTAAATTTTTCTCCAAATAAAAAAAACCTAAAGTGATCAAAGTTTCTTTCACTCTTTAAGATTAGAAATAGCCTTGGAGAATGATCGTATTAACTTTGATATGACCTTTGTGGATTAGTGAGTTTTGGGAAATGAAATTTGAATTTAAACTTGAGTGTTGGATTTTACAATTTAAAAGAAATTAGAATTATGTTTGAGTAATTTGATTTAATCAAGAGTTAACAATTAGCAATTCAAACTTTAAATAATATAAAATAATAGAGTAAATGAATATTTATTTCATATATTTAATTAATGGATAATTTACAAAATGTAACTTATAAAGAAACAATACATAAGAACCAAAATATTTAGATAATATTAACAATTAAATAATGAATATACATTTCATTTAACCAACTCATCAATAGTTACAAAATGAAAATTACAAAACTAATAAAGAATCTTTATAGAGTAGAATTACATCCATATTCATCTAGTACATTTTATTTACAAAAGAATAAAATAAATATTACAAGGGAATTATTCTATAAAGAAAAAGGAAAACCTAATCTAAATCTTGAATCTTCAAGTCTTGTACCTGCAAAATAAAGAACAAACAAAAAGAAAGAAAATAAGGGTTAAGATATTTCTTTTACTCTCAGTAGTGACAGTGAGATGCACTGTTCAACTTTACATCACTGAGTAAATCCGAGGGGCAAGTTTCACCAATATGGAAGAATTTAATCTTTCATAATCCATAAGCCACAAGTCAAATAATTTCAATCAGAGAGAGGGGCAAGTTTAACCAAGCAGTAAAGTGGTAAACAGATAAAAATATAACTTTCATTTCCTGAGCATATCCACAAGGGTGCAGCAGGCACACAAGCAACACACACACCTAAATGCATGGTGTGTGTTGTCAACACATCAACAACTGCCCACACAAGTAAAACTGTTCAGCACAGCCGTGGGCAAGTACCACAACCTCATCTTCTTGTTCATACACATCAAACATCAGCAGCCTAGCCACAGCCAAACCAGCCAAACTAAACCTTAAACCAGATCCTCTCAGAACTCGCCAAGATAGTGACATAAGGAGGGGTGGATCAGGTGGACAGCAAGGTCAAGACCAAGCTACCAGGAACCATAAGGTGGATAGCAAGATCAAGGACAAGTTCTAGGAGCTGTAAGTAGTAGGAATAGCAACAAGAGAATGACCAGATCAAGCCAACAAGATCAGGCCACCAGATCAACAAGTTACAACCACAACAGCAACCACAGTTGTGGTGAGTTATATAAAACCATCACATGATCTATTTATCATATCAAAGAATCATGTGTTGTTTTATATCTAACCTCTCAGTATTCATCCAAGTGGGATGAATCCATCCTAGAAGGTTTAAAAAAAATTGAAGTCATAATCACAAGATCAACATACCGGTATAACCAGGATCTCAGACCAACATCATTGATCCTGGTTACAAAAGCCAAATCCTATATTTCAATATAGCCAAAGGCAAAATTATGAAATTTGGGCACATCTCTTAAAAGAGTAGCACCTCAGTATCCATAAATCCTATGGATCCATGCAAAACCCTTATCACACCCATTGTTTTCCAACTATGCTTCAAGAATTAGCAGCTGGTAATTCTACCAGAATATTTCTATCAGGGACAACCATGAGGAAACTAGTTCCTATGCCTCAGACCAACATCATAGGCAAGATAATTAAAAGAAGCTTTCATTTTATCTTTGCTAGTATTAATCACAAGCACTATCAGAGCTAAGCTTAGGATTAGGACCCAATCACTTGTGTGCCATTTTATAATGGTATCACAAGGACAAGTTCTAATAAGCTAATCCCAATCTTTTCTTAGATATCACAAATAAAAAGGGGCAAGCCACTAAACATCATCTTCCTGAAACCAAATGCCAGGAATCATCATCAAACTCATCTATACATCTACAGAAAATCATTAACATGTAATGATTATATTCAATCTGTATATTCTCATACAAGCCAACCATTATAAATGCAGTAATTAATTACTGACAGAACTATTGTCAGTATAAACATCTTGAAAGTAGAAAGTTCTCATATCAACAACATTTCCAATTAGAGATTTCATAGAAACACTAACATTGGATCATAGTAAATTACCACTGGAATAAGTCTAACAAGCCACTAGCATCACCAAAGCCAACTACAAATAATAATCCACAGCAAACAGACATTCATAATGATCAAGGATAATCACCACTAGATCCAAATCATCATAGATATGATCAATAGAGGGATATGAACCCTAATCAGAACAAGAATCCTAATTAGGATATGAACCCTAATCAGAACGCAGGCACTAGGCAAGGGTAGCCACTAGATACACATAGAGAGATTCATGGTGATAGGATGAACTAAGATCCACAGAGGCGCACTTACCGGATCTCGGCCGATTAATTGAAGAAAGAAGGGCCGGCGTGCTTGCGGCACGGGAGCACCGGAGGGTGCTGCACCCCGCAGCCATGGCGGCAGGCACACAAAGACACCTAACACCACCACGGGAGGGTCCAGAGGCGGTGGCGGACCCAACCCAAACCCTAGGGTTCGTGGCAGGTGAACTCGGCCAGGGGTGCTCAATCAAATCGAATTGGACCAGATGGATGAGCATAGTCAACCTCGCCTGCACCACAGCGGTGTCCAAGGAGGCCACGACGGGCATCGCCAGAAGGCGGCAGAACCCACGGGTCGAGGAGGGAGATGAGAATGAAGGAGACAAAGAGAATGGGGTGGGAGGCGACCCTTCGGGAGCTAAGTTGATTCTGCCAATTGGGCCAAATGGCCCAATAAGCCCAATGACCCAATCACCTAAAGCAAATTTAAATAATTAAGAAAAGACCAAAATGCCCCTGAATTTAAACAAATTCTAGAAAATAAAATAAAAATCCAAAAATTATAAATAAAATATTTTTGGATTCACAATAATCCAATCTATCTAAATAAAATAATATAAAATTTTAGGCATATAATTTTTATCAAGAATTTTATAATATGTATATTACTTATGGAATTTTATAAAATTAAAGAATGATGATCAAAATAAATAAAAATCACTTTTATTATATACCAATGTTGTAGTATTTTAGAAAAATACTATAAAAATAATTTATACAAAAAAATGATAATTCTTAAAGGAATTATTAAATGATTAAAATTGAAATAAAATAAAATAAAAGAAGTAATACATGAAGGGAATATGCCCTGAGAGGCAATAATAAAGTGTTTATTATGTGTATTCCAAGTATATGATAGATGTTTATTTTGCATGCTGTAATTGTATTAATACGGAAACGTTAATACATGTGTGTTTAATAAACAAACAGAAAGTTCCTAGTTATGCCTCTCTCATAAACTAGCTCGTTGATTAACAAGATGATCAAGGTTTCCTGATCATGGACATTGGATGTTGTTAATAACGGGATCACAACATTAGTGTAATGATGTGATGAACATTCATCTGAAGTATAGCATTACGATCAAAGTCATTGAGTTTATATTGCTATAACAACTTACGAAGTGATCCTAATCCTTAGACCGTGAGATCATGTCAATCACTAACACCGAAAGAGTTTCTTGATAACATCAAACGTCACCGTAGTGGTGATTATAAAGATGGATTCGTAACTAATAAAGTGTTATGTTGAGGCTCATGGATCGAGTGGAATTTGTTCATCCGATGACGGATAGATATACTCTGGGCCCTCGGTGATATCACATTGATTAGCTTGCAAGCAAGTGATTTGATCACTAGAATGTTATATCATAGGAACGAGAAAAGAGTGCATGTCTAACGAGATCAAACTAGGTATGGAGATACCGATGATCGAATCTCGTACATGTAATATATCGTGAAACAAAGGGATTAAGATACTAGCGTAAAAGGTTCCGACGATCACAAGAAAGTCATCGTTGAATGTGTGGGAGCGGTATGGGTCTCGGATCCGCTCGATTATTGATCGAGAGGGTCTCGATCATGTCCGCATTATTCACGAACCGTAGGGTGACACACTTAAGAGACACCGACATCCAATTGGAGCAAATGTTTCATGCCGAAAGAATGAACAAGCGAGGAATTTATTTCACTAGATACCGAAAACAGTTTTGGTGAAATTGCATAAAGTGGTTATGCATGTGAAATAGAATTCTAGCAAGGGTTATTTGTGAATGTTTGTCATTAAAGTAATTGACAAAATTCTGAATAAAATAAAAGAGTTTTATTTAATGAGAGTTTGCATTAAATTTGGTGGAAATTTAATGGGAATTTGAGTGGACTTTGAGTGGAGGAAATTTAAAGGGCATTTTGTGAGTGGAGTGTCCACCCACATGAATGAAGGAGTGGAGGGGGCAGCCCCCATGGCCGGCGGCCACCCCCTTGGGTTCCCCCCTCCTATAAAAGGAGCCCTCCTCACTTGTCTCTCACACCTCCTCGTGAAGGATCTCTCCCTCTAGAATTTATCCCCATGGTCTCGGACTAGCGAGATACATGTTCCGGTGGCTATTCGGCAAGAAAGAGTTGTGCTTCCCGCATCGCTAGAGCGAGGAGGCGGAGGTTGCTCGGTGCCTCGAGCGTGTGTGCGAGCACGGATCTTGATTGGCTGGCGCTAGGACTTCCTCTCGATCTTGAGATCGGCAAGAGATCGTCTACATCAACCACGAGTTGAACTCGTTAAGATTTTCGGTCTTCAAGGGTATGTTCTCTCTGGATATACATCCGCCCGTTGTTTGTATCTAGTATATAGATCTTGGTATATAGTTCACATCGTAGGAAATTTTTGTTTTCTATCTTGCGAACCCTACTGATGTATCGAGCCGGATCTATGCGTAGATACTTTACACGGGTAGTACACATATGAGTATGTGGGCGATGATGATCATGTTGTTGCTCCTTTGTTGTAATTTTGGATATTGGTGGCATAGTGGGATGAAGCGGCCCGGACAAACTTTACATGTCCTCGCACATGAGACATGTTCCACGCTTGACATGCAACTAGTTTGCATAAGTGGCTAGCGGGTGTCTGTCTCTCCTACTATAGTCAATATCTATTTTGAAGCGAGTTGTCACAATTTGATTATCCTCGTTGTGGTTCATGTTTGTAGGTAAGAACGGTTCTATCTCAAAAGCCCTAAGCCACGTAAAACTTGCAATGGATAAATTAGAGGCGTCTAGTTTAGATTGTTGCTGGGCTAGTGTTATGATATGGTAGTGTTGTAAGTAGAAGTATGAGATGATACTCTTACAACACACATAGCGTGTAAAATCCATAGACCTTGGATTTACACATATAGGTATGATAGTGATCATACCACGATGCACATGATAGAGATCATCTGTGGGAACCATATCATTTCACTAATAAACATATGATGTTTTGATTGCATCTTATATTGCTTGTTTAGCGCTTTGTTAGCATAATAAGATGATCCCTCATTTAAATATCAAGATAAGAATGTGTTCTTCCTTTAGTATGCACCGATTATGTTTTTGTCGCTCCAAGACATCACGTGATGATCGGGTGTTCTTGGATCCACGACCATATTTCGGTGTAAAACAGCTTACACACGAATACTAAGGTTCTAACTTGGCGAGCCTAGCATGTATGCATATGGCCTCGGAACACGTACCGAAAGGTTAAGCATGAGTCATATAGTTGATATGATGCCCATTTGATGCTCGCCTTTGAAGCTATACCAGCTCACATGATGATCGGACTTGGTGTAGTGGATTTGGTTCATGTAATCACCAAAAGGCACGAGGGATGTCGTTTTGAGTGGGAGTTCATTCGTAATATAGATTAGTTGAACTCAATCTATCATACACTTAGTCTAAACTTTACAAATTCTGTTGTAGATGGCACCACCGCTTAATTTCAATGTGTTCATGGAGAAAGAGAAACTAGCAACGAACGGTAGCAACTTTACCGAATGGGCCATGAATTTGAGGATTCTCCTCTCTGCTGCACAAAAGCAATATGTGCTAGAAGCGCCGTTAGGCCCCCCACCTTTTGATGATGCCCCTGACGAGGAGAAGAATGTCTATCAGACTCGTCAGGAGGACCACAACTTAGTTCATTGCGGCATATTGTATGGGCTAGAGCCGGAACTTCGAAAGCGTTTCAAAAACGGCAATGCATTTGATACAATGGGTGAGTTGAAAATGATTTTCGACACACATGCTGCTGTAGAGAGCTACAACGCTTCAGAAAAGTTCTTTAGCTGCATGATGGAAGAGCACATCAGTTAGTGAGCATGTACTCAAGATGTCGGTTACGCCGATAAGCTTGTGTCCTTGGGAATATCGATTCCCATTGACTTAGGCATCCATCGTGTTCTGCCTCTCGCCACCTAGCTATAAGAGCTTCGTGATGAACTATAATATGCAAGGCATGAAGAAGTCTCTCCCGAGCTTACATCAATGCTTAAAACTGCGCAGTGGAGATCAAAAGGAACATCAAGTGTTGATGATCAATAGGAACACTGTTTCAAGAAAGACAAGAAGGGAAAATGGAAGGGTAAGGGCGGCAAGCCTTGCCGCTTTCTGAAAAGAAACCCCGAGTTGGACCTAAGTCTGATTCCGAAATACTATTGTAAGGGGACTTGCCATCGAAGCGCAATCGCCCCAAGTATCCGGCACAAGAAGGCCGCAAGGCAAACAAAGGTATATATGATATACATGTTATTGATGTGTACTTGACTAGTGCTCGATAGCACCGGGTATTTGATACCGGGTTTGCTAATATTTGTAACTCGAATCGTGGTCATGGAACAAGCGACCGCTAGCAAGGGGTGAGGTCAAGATGCGTGTCGGCAATGGATCAAGCATTGATGTGATTGCCGTTGGAACGCTGCCTCTCCACTTACCGTCGGGATTAGTTATAAACTTGAATAAATGTTATCTGGTGCCTGCACTGAGCATGAACATTGTATCTGGATCGTGTTTGATGCGAAGTGGTTATTCATTTAAATCCGAGAACAATGGTTGTTCCATTTATATGAATGAAATCTTTTATGGTCATGCACCGATGATGAATGGTTTATTTCTATTAGATCTCGATGATAATGTTACACATATTCATAATGTTGATGCTAAAAGGATTAAACTTAATGATGATATATCCGCATATATGTGGCAATCGCCGTCTAGGTCATATTGGCGTTAAACGATGAAGAAGCTCCATTCGGATGGACTTTTGGAATCACTTGATTATGAATCATTTGATACATGTGAGCCATGCCTTATGGGCAAGATGACTAGAACGCCGCTTTTAGTTCAATGGAGCAGGCGATTTATTGGGAATCATACATTCGATGTATGTGGTCCAATGAGTGTGTCGCCGAGGTGGATATCGTTATTTTGTTACTTTCACGGATGATTTGAGTAGATACGGTTATATCTACTTGATGAAACACAAGTCCAAACCTTTGAAAAGTTCAAGGAATTTCGTAATGAAGTGGAAAATCATCGTAATAGAAAGATCAAATTTCTACGGTCCGACCGTGGAGGTGAGTATCTAAGTTACGAGTTTAGCACTCACATGAAAGAGTGTGGAATTGTTTCACAACTCACACCGCCGAACACCACAAAATGGTGTGTCAACGTCGTAATCGTACTTTATTAGATATGGTTCGATCTATGATGTCTCCGACGGACTTGCCGTTGTCATTTTGGGGTTATGCACTAGAAACTACTGCATTCACTTTAAATCGGCACCATCTAAATCCGTTGAAAAGACACCGTATGAATTGTGGTTTGGAAACAAACCTAAGTCATTATTTCTAAAGTTTGGGGATGCGATGTTTATGTGAAGAAACTTCAACCGGATAAACTCGAACCCAAAGCGGAAAAATGCGTCTTCATAGGATACCCTAAAGAAACTATTGGGTATTCCTTCTATCACGCATCCGAAGGCAAGGTTTTTGTTGCCAGAATGGATCCTTTCTAGAGAAAGAGTTTCTCGAAAGGTGTGAGTAGTCGAAGGTAGAACTCAAGAGGTTGTGGAACCTTCTCTTCAAAGTATGGCGAGTAGCGCAGCCGAAGTTGTTCCGGAGTTGGCTCCACCTGTTGAAGAGGGAACTAATGATAATGATCATGAAACTCCGAAGAGAGTACTCCGAACCTCGCAGTCAAACAGACGCGGCAGCCCCGAGCTATACGAAAATCCTGTCATGAATTTCATGGTTGATGAAAATGATGACCTGCGACGTATGAAGAAGCGATGATGAGCCCGGATTCCAACAAATGGTTAGAAGCCATGAACCGAGATGGAATCCATGTATGAAAATCAAGTTTGGAACTTGGTGGAATTACCTCACCACCGAAAGGCCCGGAGAACAAATGGATTTTCAAAAGGAAAACTGATGTGATGGTAATGTGACCGTCTATAAAGCTCGACTTGTCGCAAAGGGGTTTCGACAAATTCAAGGAGTTGACTACGATGAGACTTTCTCCCGTAGCGATGCTAAAGTCGATTAGGATTATGTTAGCAATTGCTGCATATTTCGATTATGAGATATGGCGATGGATGTCAAAACCGCTTTCTCAATGGTAATATTGAAGAAGAGTTGTATATGATACAACCAAAGGGTTTTGTCGATCCTAAGGATGCTAACAAGGTGTGCAAGCTTCACGATCCATCTATGGATTGAAGCAAGCATCACAAAGTTGGAATCTCCGCTTTGATAAGGTGATCAAAGAGTTTGGATTTGTCCAAACTTATGGAGAAGCTTGTATTCACAAGAAAGTGAGTGGGAGCAATGTGGCATTTCGATATTATATGTGGATGACATATTATTGATCGGAAATGATATAGAACTTTTAACAAAGGTTAAAAGTTATCTAAACAAAGAAATTTTCAATGAAGGACCTAGGTGAAGGTCATACATATTAGGCATAAAGATCTATAGAGATAGATCTAGGCGCCTAATAGGGCTATCGCAGTACATACCTTGATAAGATTTTAAAGAAGTTTAAAATGGACGAAGTAAGAAGGGTTCTTACCTATGTTGCAAGGCAAGACATTGAGTAAGACTCAAAGTCCGCTTCGGAAGAAAGAGAGATAATGGACAAAGTCCCTATGCTTCAGCCATAGGCTCTATAATGTACGCCATGCTATGTACAAGACCGGATGTGGCACATGCTATTAGTTTGACTAGTAGGTACCAATCGGATCCAGTTCTACACCACCGGATAGCGGTCAAGAATATCCTTAAGTACTTACGAAGAACTAAGGATATGTTTCTTGTATACGGAGGTGAATAAGAGCTCGCCGCTAAGTGTTATGTCGATAGCTTTGACACCGATCCGGATGACTCTAAGTCTCAATCCGGATACGTATTTCTCATGAATGGCGGAAGTTGGTTAGTTGGAAGAGCTCCAAACAACCTATGGTAGCGGGATCAACAACGGAGGTCGAATATGTTGCCGCTCGTCAGAGCGATTTGGATGAAGGAGTTCATATCCGAACTAGGAGTTGTGGCAAACGTTGGGCCCAATGGTGATCTATTGTGACAACAATGGTGCCATTACCAATGCCAAAGAGCCAAGGTCTCACAAGCATTCCAAGCATATTAAGCGCGGTTTCACTCCATCGCGAGCATGTCAAGGATGGAGATATAAAGATTTGTAAAGTACATGGATCTCAATGTAGCGTATCCGTTGACTAAAACTCTCCTAGAGCAAAAAAATCAAAATCAACACACTCATGGGGGTGTTGATTTATCATATCACTAACTATTATTTTGTCTAGTGTGCAAGGGGAGAGAGAAGGGAATAGAGAGGCAAATAATAATAATAAAGTGTTTATTATGTGTATTCCAAGTATATGATAGATGTTTATTTTGCATGCTATAATTGTATTATCTGAACGTTAATACATGTGTGTTTAATAAAAATAAACAAGCGTAAAGTTCCTCCTAGTTATGCCTCTCTCATAAACTAGCTCGTTGATTAACAAGATGATCAAGGTTTTCACGATCATGGACATTGGATGTTGTTAATAACGGGATCACAACATTAGTGTAATGATGTGATGAACATTCATCGAAGTATAGCATTACGATCAAAGTCATTAAGTTTATATTGCTATAACAACTTACGGTGATCCTAATCCTTAGACCATGAGATCATGTCAATCACTAACACCGAAGAGTTTCTTGATAACATCAAACGTCACACCGTAACAGGTGATTATAAAGATGGATTCGTAACTAATAAAGTGTTATGTTGAGGCTCATGGATCGAGAGTGGAATTTGTTCATCCCGATGACGGATAGATATACTCGGCCCTCTCGGTGATATCACATTGATTAGCTTGCAAGCAAGTGATTTGATCACTAGAATGTTATATCACAGAACGAGAAAGAGTGCATGTCGATAACGAGATCAAACTAGGTATGGAGATACCGATGATCGAATCTCGGACATGTAATATATCGTGAAACAAAGGGATTAAGATACTAGCGTAAAGGTTCCGACCGGATCACAAGAAAGTCATCGTTGAATGTGTGGGAGTCGTTATGGGTCTCCGGATCCGCTTCGATTATTGATCCAGGAGGGTCTCGATCATGTCCGCATTATTCACGAACCGTAGGGTGACACACTTAAGAGACACCGACATCCAATTGGAGCAAATGTTTCATGCGAAAGAATGAACAAGCGCAGAATTTATTTCACTAGATATCTAAAGCAGGTTTTCGGGTGAAATTGCATAAAGTGGTTATGCATGTGAAATGGAATTCTAGCAAGGGGTTATTTGTGAATGTTTGTCATTAAAGTAATTGACAAAATTCTGAATAAAATAAAAGAGTTTTATTTAATGAGAGTTTGCATTAAATTTGGTGGAAATTTAATGGGAATTTGAGTGGACTTTTGAGTGGAGGAAATTTAAAGGGCATTTTGTGAGTGGAGTGTCCACCCACATGAATGAAGGAGGGGAGGGGGCAGCCCCCATGGCCGGCGACCACCCCCTTGGGTGCCCCCCTCCTCCTATAAAAGGAGCCCCTCCTCACTTGTCTCTCACACCTCCTCGTGAAGGATCTCTCTCCCCCTCTAGAATTTATCCCCCATGGTCTCGGACTAGCGAGATACATTTACCGGTGGCTATTCGGCAAGAAAGAGTTGTGCTTCAGCATCATTTGGGCGAGGAGGCGGAGGTTGCTCAGTGCCTCGAGCGTGTGTCTTGAAACACGGATCTGTTCTTGATTTGGGCGCTAGGACTTCCTCTCGATCTTGAGATCGACAAGAGATCGTCTACATCAACCACGAGTTGAACTCGTTAAGCTTTGTCGGTCTTCAAGGGTATGTTCTCTACGGATATACATCCGCCCGTTGTTTGTATCTAGTATATAGATCTTGGTATATAGTTCACATCGTAGGAAAATTTTTGTTTTCTATGCTGTGAACCCTACAATACAATATCCAATAAATATTAATAATTAATATTTATAAATTATTTACTTATGAAAAGAATTTTTATAATTTAAATAATGGGGGAGAATACACACAAAAATAAATGATGCATTACATTACTTTGCATAAACATTTTGTTTCTTTAAATATTGTCCTTACCTGGCAATAATGGTGTTTTTGTAGACATAGAAGCTCAAGGTCCAGTGCAAGCATCAGAGTTTACTACCTTGCAATCACAAGGCAAGTTCATCACTTGGTCATGTCCTTTGAAGAGTCTTTATCAAGTATTTGCAAATTTTGTGTTATCATCTATATTCCAGAAACAGAAGATATTATTTTCTCAAAATAAATAAATCTTAGATATCGTCCTAAGTGATGATATGCTGAAGCAATAGAACTTAGGTTTCTATTTGCAATAATGAAGATAAATTAGGGATTAATAACCCATGACATCAGTGATTCTAGCGCCGTATATTATGCGTTAGCCATGAGATTTGGAATGAGACGGAGAAGTCAGTTGTATCCTTTTCCTCTCGTATGGAGGCAAGAAGACCTTAACATGACGTTGTGATTCCTTGTGCGGATCCAACATATGGGTGGGCACCCTTACGCCCCACACTTTTGGTGTCTAGATTATCTATGAATGGTGTTTAGGGATATAGTCCATTTAAATGGTACTGTTCCAGGCATCACCAGGTTATAGAGTCTTCGGGAACTCATCAGGGTTTTAGCCTGCCTAGAAGGGGGCTTAACGGAGGTGAGCCGGCCCCGAAGGATCGTGCAGACATATGAGGTCGGAGAGAGGGCAGTGATTGGCTTGGACCAACTACTGGGCCCCACATCATGGAATTGTGGATGAGAAAGTACGCCCGATTGTGCAACAAAGAAGTTGATCTCTCGTGGGTAAAGCAACGCACCTCTACAGAGTGTAAGAACTGTAATTTGTTACTCCCTGTTTCGGGAAGGAGCTACGAACGCGGTAGGAAAGGAACTCCATGAAAGTTCTGGTCAACCTGGGAAGGCCGATGGTCATAGATTTTCATAATAAAATCAATCTTTGAAGAAAGATTTACAAAAAACTGCATAGTGTTAAGGACTGAAAGTCCGAGGTGGTAAATAGAGCATCAAACTTCCCACCTTGCATATAATGAACTTGCTGAGTAACGCTGTTACTCATCCTTTCCTTTGAATCCTTGCTTAGACTCTAAGAATCCCGAAGATACTTCAGTGTATGCAACTGAGAGCCAGGAGGAGGTCTTCTATGAAGAGCCCAACCTGTATGGAGCCGTAGAAGGGGAGGACTAGGATATTGTCTACGGAGGAGAGTTCCAAGAGTCCGAATAATTACTATAGTTCTAGGAGCCACTTGAGCCGAGCAACATGAACAATATATAGCAATAAGTTGTCGAGCACAATTTGAAGTTTAAGTTTTAGATTTGAAACTTCCGCTGAAACACTTATATTTTGGTTTGTAAGTTGAATCTTTTGGAAGTCTTGAACTTCCGGTATTGTAATAATAATAATGTGTGTATGTTTGTAATATGGATCCGCAATGTTTCTGTTGTACCACTCTGAGAGATGTGATATTTACGGAACGGTGTTCTGTGGATGTCATGTCAACGACTATAGTGTACTACACATGCAGTGGTATGCTGAGTCACCGCACCTCAATAGCAGAGACATCTTGGAGTTTAGTTTCTTGTAGACAAACGATTTGGCAGGAGGAGGTTGCGATTGTTTCGTGCACTGCATCTTTCCTGTCCTGGTCATTTAACCCTCGTATGTTCCAGCCTAGAATGTTTAGGAGGAAATCTGACATTTAAAAGTAAAACATCCATGCAGATTAAACCGATACAAGAATGCCTGGAGAAGGGCAACAACCAATGACATCTGAACCAAAGGGAGAGGCCAGTCTACAATCTCGGGCTTCTGGAACATGCTCCAGAACGCAGGAGAGCCAATCCCTGAGAACACCCTTAAAGTGGTACTGGATTCTAACATTAAAACTAGACTAACACTACAATTCTTTCCTTCTGACTTTGGGCAGCTAAACATCTTCATTAGCAAGCACGACCTCCCCAACATCTTGGTCCAAAGCAGCCGCGCCACCCAGTCCTAGCAGCGCCATGTTTTTTGGACCGTAGGTCTCTACAAAGAATGGGGATCACACAACCCACTATTGGATCAAGGCGGACAATGGGAGTGTCTATATTGCGGAAATCAATACCTCTATGGGTTTTGATTTCTACGGAACATATGCCTCTAACTATGTTAGCAATCCCAATCCAAAGGTAGAGGAATCAAGTGTATGACATCTTTGTAGTGCAAGCATAAAGCATCCTTCTTTCTCTTATCCATATTCATTCTTTTAATAAGGAAGATAAGGGAAAAAGTAGTAGAGTTTACCATTGAATGTGTTAGCAAATCTTGAAATTGCTGAGAGTATATTTTATTTTCACTCTATGGCCAACAAGGGCTAAGTCATTGTGGTAAATCCGCTCCATTACTTATGTGGTGATTTATATCGAGCTTTGTTCCATGTGGATGCTAATCCAATACACATTCTTTTCTAAACAAATTCAATGTTGGCGTTGTCGTTTCTTTGTCAAGAAGTTGACTTATAATTTGCATCATCCAAAACATTCACAAGTTAATGTAAAAATATACATAAGAGTTTGGACTTTCGACCGCTCACAGTTGTCATGTCTTGGTGCGGTTCGAGGCCTCCATCCTTGTAGGAATCATCGTATGATCATTGGTACACTCGAAGCCAAGTGGCCTTTTACATATAGCCTTATAGGGAATGAATCTCTTGTAAATATATTCATAACAAGTTACAGAAATTGGGATAGCTTCAAAAATCACAAGATCATAAATTGTTGTTAAGTTCAAATTTACTAGTAACTCGTATGCAACCTGGATAATTTTGTATTTCTCAAAATGATCATATTTAAGTTTTCAATTTAGCATATTCGTATGCATCCTCAACATGCATGGTCTTTTTTGGTTATTTTTGAAACTTACAAACCATTTCTAGTAGTAGTATTAGATTTTGAGTAGGGTGCACCCATGTTCCTAAGTGAATATTTTTTAAATAATACATTTTTTAAAATATTTTTTGGATCTATTACACCTTTTTTAGATTTTATAAAAATAGAACTTTGTCGGCCTAGACGAGGCCAATTGAACCAGTCGGCTTGGAGCAAGCCGATTAAGCGTCGACATGTGGGGCAGCTGTGGCCGCGTCGGCCAATCGGTCTGGAGCAGGCCGAGTGCCCTAGCCTGGCTGCTGCAACCTCTACTAGTAGTACAAGGAGTGTGGCTAATCCATTGATTATCATCCATCGTCATGCTAGCTGCTAGCTGCTACTAATAGTACACATCCTGGTTCAGTCGGCCTGAGCCATACCGATTGGTCCAGTCTGTCTAGGCCAGGCGACAGACTAGGGCAATCGGTTTGCTCCCACCGGTTGCACTAATCGGCTTTGTCCAAGCCGACAAAGTGCTAGTTTTATAAAATTCAAAAAACATATAATAGATCTAAAAAATATTTAAAAAATATATTATTTAAAAAGATCGTTATTCCTAATACTTCCGTTACCCAGCCCTCACGGACGACGAAATTCGCGATTTCTCTCATCCAAACCTGGCCACCGGATCATGCCGGGGGCATGCCGGCCCGTAGCCTGTGGTTCCAGCCCACCAACAGCCCGACATGGCACGTGGCAAACGGGCCCAGGCTGGCACGTGGTTCGGCCGGGGCTGGCACTGCACGGCCCGCGAACTAGATGGGCCTCGGCGTGACGTGCCGGGACCAGGCTTGCTCTCGCCTCAAATGAGTGAAAAAAAAGTTGCCATCAGCGATGTGGAGGCACTGAAACCCAGCGGGAAGCTACGAGAAGCCAATGAAGTTTTGAACTAGGAATCTAGAAGCTTCATGTTTCGCTCAAGTTGAAGACTCTCCGGTCGCGGTCGCGCTTTCGCCCACGCCCCCGGTCCGCTTCCCCGCCTTCTCGAAGCATTTCGCTCCGAAATCCGAATCCCACCGCCCGCACCTCAACACCATGGACGGCACGGCTGGCGTCGCCGCCGACGGCGACGGTGACTCCGGCAGCTGCTCCAACCCCAAGGGAGGCGGGCCCCGCCCTTCGACACCTCTGCCCGCCGCAGATCGCAAGTACGTGTGCTTGCGAAGCCTCGTAGGCGCTTCGTCGAGCAGTTCGAGCGCGTCGCATGAGGCCATGCTGCCGGGCGCGCGCAAGGTGCTCGACGTCGGGGCTCGGCTCTGGGTGCCAGTCGCAAGCGACGGTAGCAGTGGTTCCGACACCGATGGAGGCGTGGGATCCCCATCCAGCCCCGCTTCTACTCTGCGCAATCCTCTGCTCGTGCTCAGGGGTCGCAGCCGCCATGGCCTCCACGGCGGCTGCAGGGATGCCGAGCTCCAAGCCCAGGCACGGGAGGGGCCCCTCCAGCCGCATCCCCTCGACTACGAGCCACACTTGCAGGTACTCCTCCATCCTTCATCCATGGGTCGTTTCATCCATTACGGTTTTCGAGCGGGTTCCGTGACGCAGGGGTTGGTAATGTTTGAAGCGGCTTCTGTGACGCCGTGTGATAACTAGATCCTCGATTTTAGATTGATCGTTTCTGGGCCGATGAACTATGTAGCCCCTCCTGCTACGTACTTTATTTTACAATTTAGAAACTCGGTCGTCATTCTTGTATGCAAACGGAACGTCAAGCATTCTCGGGCTCAAAAATCAACTAGGAGGACTATATTTAAGCTCTCAATCTTGTTGAAGTTTGACTAGTATATTTGAATCCTGTTCACCTGTCTTGGCACAAATCTGCTTCATGGAGGCACGTGCTGCCAACATGAAGCAACTACTATTAAATGGCTGGGCATTCTTTTTATCCAACAATACAAAACTAGAGGTCCACTACTGTTTGTACTAGAGCCTCATGATAAGCTGGAGGAGAGTTCATTTAGTGTGCTAATCGGTAAAATGCTAGTAGAAGATTTAACTTGTGCAATTTGTTACACATAGTAAATACAAAATGTCGTAAATCATTGTGGTGGACTTGGTCAGGAGTCGACCTGGCACTTCTTGAGAAAGCTGTATGTCATGAAATGTCTAGTGTGCTACGTTACAGAAGATTATTGTTTGTGCTGTCTTTATTTTATTTTTATATGCATCGGGTAATACCAATATATTTATATTTGACTACTCATACATGTTCTCAGGTTCTTGAGCGGGCCATCCAATATTCTACCCCAAACACGAAAGAGGTTTTATAGCTGCCATTCTACTCTTTAATTCTCCAACATTTCCTTGCATTGCATGTTAGAAGTTGCTGGTCTTCTCTGGACCCAATGGCTGTAATTTTCTGGATTGTAAAGAAGAGAAAAACTTGTGAATAGAAACAGAAGGTTCAGCGCCATATGCTGTGACAACTGACACATGTTTCTTTCCACAGGAGCTAGATGTCACCACCAATAGAGCCAAAAAAGAACTAGAATATGAGAAGAAACAGAAGGTATGTGACATAACAGTGCTCATGAAAGTCTTTCAAGGAATTGGGAATGTGGGGATGCATTGGTTAGGGTTCAGGAAACCTTGTGAACAACAGCATAAGGTTCACTGAGTCATGCTGTGATAGTGATATGTATGTTTTCTTTCCACAGACACTGGACATCATAATTGAAGATAGAGAAAAGAAAGAACTTGAAGATCAGAAAAGCCAAAAGGTATGTCATAACAACCAACTCTCATGAAAACGTTCAAGGGATAGGGGATGCAGGAGTACATTTGTTGGTGACGAGGAAGAGAAATGGTGGTCTTGATTTGGGAATACAAATATACTGGCTATCAAATTGTTATCCTTCCACCTAATGTCCATTATTGTTTTTGTGTTAGTCAAGCCTTGGCGTAGCTTAGATTTTTATTAGTCTGGTCGCTTGACCCCCTCTTCTGTTACCTTCTTGTTTTCTACTTTTCTTCTTCAGGCCTGGATCCTGTTCTACGCTCGTTAGTACAGTTTGTTACACATAGTAAATACAAAATGTCGTAAATCATTGTGGTGGACTTGGTCCGGAGTCGACCTGGCACTTCTTGAGAAAGCTGTATGTCATGAAATGTCTAATGTGCTACGTTACAGAAGATTATTGTTTGTGCTGTTTTTATTTTATTTTTATATGCATCGGGTAATACCAATATATTTATACTATTTGACTACTCATACATGTTCTCAGGTTCTTGAGCGGGCCATCCAATGTTCTACCCCAAACACGAAAGAGGTTTTATAGCTGCCGTTCTACTCTTTAATTCTCCAACATTTCCTTGCATTTGCATGTTAGAAGTTGCTGGTCTTCTCTGGAACCAATGGCTGCAATTTTCTGGATTGTAATGAAGAGAAAAACTTGTGAATAGAAACAGAAGGTTCAGCGCCATATGCTGTGACAACTGACACATGTTTCTTTCCACAGGAGCTAGATGTCACCACCAATAGAGCCAAAAAAGAACTAGAATATGAGAAGAAACAGAAGGTATGTGACATAACAGTGCTCATGAAAGTCTTTCAAGGAATTGGGAATGTGGGGATGCATTGGTTAGGGTTCAGGAAACCTTGTGAACAACAGCATAAGGTTCACTGAGTCATGCTGTGATAGTGATATGTATGTTTTCTTTCCACAGACACTGGGCATCATAATTGAAGATAGAGAAAAGAAAGAACTTGAAGATCAGAAAAGGCAAAAGGTATGTCATAACAACCAACTCTCATGAAAACCTTCAAGGGATAGGGGATGCAGGAGTACATTTGTTGATGACGAGGAAGAGAAATGGTGGTCTCGATTTGGGAAGACAAATATACTGGCTATCAAATTGTTATCCTTCCACCTAATGTCCATTATTCTTTTTGTGTTAGTCAAGCCTTGGCGTTGCTTAGATTTTTTTTAGTCTGGTCGCTTGACCCCCTCTTCTGTTACCTTCTTGTTTTCTACTTTTCTTCTTCAGGCCTGGATCCTGTTCTACGCTCGTTAGTACAGTTTTTTCTCTCTCTGGAGCATAATGAAATACCGGCGCAACCCTTTTTTTTGTCTTCAAATTGTTATTGCAAGGGTGGTACAGAATATGCAAAAAATAATAGCGTATCATTTTTGTAGCAGGTGGTTGAAGAGATATCAAACAATGTGAAAGATATATCGGTGAGATCAAGCGAGATAGTGGACCGTTTGAAGTGCATGTCGTCACATGTTAATCAGGTAGAAAATGCCATTGCAATCAAATACCACTGGATACGAACCTTTTATTAGTTATAGCTAACTAACTGATCTGAGTATTACATGGAGAGTAAATGTGGCTTAGTTCTACAATTAAGAGGTAGTTTTCAGGTTTAACCTAAGTTGTGGGACATGCTTTTTTTCCACAGGAACTGGCCGAGCGATGGGATAGTAGAGAAAAAGACACAGAAGATCAAGAGAGGCAGAAGGTATGCAACAGTCACTTCTCATGAAAACCTTTTAATTAATACTGGTGTTGGGGTGCATTGGTTCAGAATGAGGGATAATGTCACTGGTTTTTCACTGCGGAGACCAGACAATTTGATATTGTAATTGTGGGCTTAGAATATGCCAAAAAATGCAATACAACCTTTTATATGTGGCAGGTTGTTGAACAGATATCAATTGACGTGAAAGATTTCGCTGCAACATCTTGGGTCATTGCTGAGCATTTAGAAAGTTTATCTTCATGTGCTGATGAGGTACAAAATGCCATGAATCACTAGATATGGATTTGTATTGGTTATGTCCAACTATGTACACAAGTTTATAACATGCTATGATACTACTTGAACGTTTCATACACTTATTTTATTCTACAAGATGCTAGAATGAGCTTCATTCCATATTTGCAACCTTTTAGTAAACCAAACTTTTGTGGTACATTTTCTTGTTCAGATCCTCCAAATAAAAATTGAAGAGCGGGAGAAAAGAGAAACAGAAGAGAAGAGTCAGAAGGTTCTTAAGCTAATCACTGTTTACACTATTGTCTATATCTGCAAAAAATAACAAAATTCTTTTTAAAACTCCATGTGGCACAGCACACGGTTACAATCAATCTGCGTATCTGTTATCTTTATGTGGCACACTTTTTGATACCTAAAGAGTAGCAGAAATTTTCCTTGGCTATTGCGTCTTCAACAGAAACTTGCATGTTTGATCTAATATCCAACACATTTTGATGAGGTAGCTCCATGAGAGGGCAGCAAAATTAAGTAGTGTGGGCCTGCGGGGGCAACTATTTAGTAATTCAAAATGGGCTAGTAAGGCTTGTTTTTGGAATATACATTAAAAAAGTAGCTCCATGTTGCAAACAAAAAATTCTGAACATTACCTTGTCGTAATTTCAACAATTGGCAGGAGGATGCTAATTTTCTAAAGGAGTGCCAAAGCATGTTGAGTGATTTGTATTTTTCATGCTGGCGTTTATACCATGGTTATTGCACAAAAATGAAGAAACACCTTCTACCGAGTACTACTGTCTTACCTTCTCTGTCAGTGGATTGGTTCTTTTCGGCATTTCTGGTTACGTGTTATCACATTTGGCACGTAGCAGCAGATGGATTAAGGCTGTATACTGGATCAGTGGTATAGCTATCATGGCCACAATTCTGTTGGTGGTTTATGTGCTGTTCGAGTTAATTCCATCAAGCTTTCAGCACATGACGGTCGCATTCTGGGTGTACTTATGTTTGTATCTGGGTGTCGGCTTATTCCTGCTAATGGCCTGGATTCATAACTTTGTTCCAGCCTAGGTATGTCTCTTTATGTTTGGAAATCTGTTGTTAATTTCAGTAAATTCGCTACTAATCTGTACTAGTGTTTTCTTTCATTAGAGAGCTGAAACCGACGTTTTATCTGCTCCTTTTACTCGCAGACTTTTATTATCGGAAGATGGACCCATACTGTATCTGGATATCGAATATACAAGTAATGCAAGATGTATGCTGCACATATTTTACTTTTGAAGTAACCATGCAATTTCAGGGCAAGGTGAATATTCTTTTTCAGAAGCTCATATATTTTTTGTGACGTGTATATGTTTTCTTATATGTGGAATTTGATCGTGTTGCTTGCATACATATGAAATATGATCCTGCTGTCTCATATAGATGATCTATTTTGCTGACAAGACCTGCTAGATGTGAACTTCCGAACAAGAGCACCACTAACTGCAGATGTGGAAACTACACACCATTAACCCGATACCACTTGTTAAGGTAAGAACTAGTATTTGGCAGATGCAAAGTAGATAGAAACCTCACAAGTTCTCGGTTTTTATCTAGTACTTTCATTATTGTTGGTTACACTGGTACAGATCTGACCTGGCAATCACAAGCGTGAGCAAGCTTGGGAGTTCGACGCCGATGGACATGGCCGGCATCAATGTGGTGGAAAGCCCAGGCGGTTCATCGGATGTCCTTTCTTGGGGACCATTTGGTTCATTTGTTGAACAGTTTTTTTGTTGCTAATTGAACAGCTCAGATTTCACTGGCCTGGCAAAGTGGGCTTTTCCAGTTAGTTCAATTGTTTTCAGTAACATAGGCCAAACTTGGTATACTAAAATAGCTGTATAGGTTGGCTTCTCGGTCTTTCTGGACGGGGGTGTTGGCATTTTGGCTATGCATACAAGCTGAGTGATATTTCCATCATTGGGAAAATTTGCCGCAAAGTCACATGGTTGCACTATACTGCTGCTGAGCCTCACGTTAACCCAATAGATTGAAGTCATTGAAGTATACTCGTAGATGTTACTGGCCAATTGGTTTAATACTCTGCTGTATAGATCTTGTGACTTCCAGATAGGAAAACGATAGGCTTCCCCCAGTCGCCAGGGGATTGTGTTTTTCCATCCCCCCGGATCGGTTGCCTAGTTTCGTAGAGAACGCACGCCCCGATGGGGCCCACCATATCTCTTCTTCTCAAAATGCATCTCGCTAAAACACGACTCCTCCCTGCCGCCATGCGCTGCTGCCGCGCGACCTCTGCGCGCGCCTCCGCTGTAGCTACCGCCGCCGCCTTGCGCCCCTAAGGTTCCCGCTGCCGCCGCGCCCATGGCCCCTCCTCTCAGCTCGCCGCTCCTGCCATCGGCCATCGCCTCTCCACCGTGACTCCCCTGCCGGCGGCCAGCGAGTCTCCCTCTCCGCTAGCAAGTGCATCTCCCCGGGTGCCGGGCAGCGTGACCCCACCCTCGCCGTCTTCCAAACCGTCAGCCTAGTCGTCGTCGTTATTGGCCACACTGTCGTTCGAAGGTTGTGTTAGATCTAGCCTAACCTTGGTAGATGCACTGTAGTTATCGTGAGAATAGTCACGGCAGATGCTGTAATCGGCAGCGAGTAGTAGAACGAGGGCAAGCGCCAGCCATCATGCGAGATGAGGCAAAGACACGCGATTTTACCTGTGTTCGGCCTCGGTAAAGACCTACTCTATGAACGATTCTACTCTCTACCGATTCGCTTAAAGCTTGAGTCGTTAACCTAATCCGACCGGGCCTATCTACTCGCTCGGGCCTTTAGCTTCAATCGCTTGGTTCCTCATTCGCTTCAATCCATTCGCCGCCCCGCAGCCCCATCACGGTTCTTGGGCCGTCGGAACGCCCTTGGGTATACCTCGAGGCATATCCCCATCAGTCCCCGAGGCCGCGTTGATTAGGCGAGGTGGTCACCGCGATGGAGTATACGGCTTCGAGTAGGCATCCAATGAATCGTCGGCTCCTCAGATAAAGGAGGAATCCAGGATCCGGTCGCACTTTGAAGTCGAGTGGAAACACCGCCATAGTGATTGGTCGCGAGTCGAACTACCGTAGTTGGACCGTCATCGTGGTCAAACTAGCCGCTGCGGTAATCCAACCAGAACTTTTGGCGTAGTCATCGCTGTAACGGTTCCTCGATTTGGCGGGTAACATCCCCATCTAAAGGGAATGGCGATCGGAGAGCCACCTTCTCACCACTTCTTCCGATCGCACGATTTTCCTTCCTCGCATCGCGATCCAACCGACCAAATCCCAGACCCCAACAAACCTCTTGGCCATGGCCCTTTCCACCGAACTGGGGTAGATCCAAGACGAGGCGCAATCGCCTCTTTCGAGGAGGCCGATCTTGCGAGCCGTTGGCGTATTCCGCACCGGAGAGACCCGAACCGCGAGAGAGGGAATTCATCTGTTTTCCCACCATCTCGAAAGGGGCTAGGGTTTCTCGTCTGTTCTTCCCGCTTCGCTTACTACGGATCCAACCTCGATCTGGGTCCCCACAAGATCGAGCACTCGCCATCTTCGTATGCTCGAATGCTACTTGGCGCCGCCCTACTTGTGGCAAGATCTGCTCCAGACGGATCACCATGGCGCGGCAATGCCCAATGCTAGCGGCTGACGTTCCACTCAAGTCCAAAGCTTCATTCTTCGATCCGATGCTGCCAAGGCAACGAGCGACTGGAAGAAGTCGTGGTTCTACGTGGCCGAGGCGACCCCGGAGGACGAGGCGGCGATCCCACGGTATTCCGCCAATCGGTCCGAGCCGCGCCATCTCCAAGTAGGCAAGCTCCCCAACGATCAGCGGATGGTCGTCAACGAGATGCTCCAGACCATCCGCGGTCTGAAAAAGAAGGGCCTCTAGACGATAAATCTATACAACTGCTGGCTCGGGCGGCGGCTCGTCCTGCTCGCTCAGCGCGACCACTACATGTACCAGTACACCGGCCGGGGAGACTCGACGAAGGCCTGCCTCGACGAGTGGAAGCTGGAGGACTATCTCCCAAAGATTGAAGAAGATTACCCAAAGGTGTACCGGATGCGCAGCCGGGTCGCTTCATACCGCAAAGCGTCCAGCTCCAACGGTAACTATTTTACTTTGCTCGCAGTCGCGGTAATTCTGATTTAACTTTGCATTTGTCGCAGCTATTCCAAGTGGTGGAAGGGTGGCTCCCACCTTCGGACGACGAGAACTCGAGCTCGTCCGCCCAGGACGTAGGCGAGTCGCCGCCCGCCAAGGGCGACGAGGAGGATGACGGCGAGTCCGAGGAGGAGGTCGCCCCGCTGGTCCGAAAGACCCGCGGATAACGGCAGCGCGAGATCGAGGCAAGCAGAAGCCTCGAGCGTCATGATGACGACGACGAGCTCCCAGAGACCACTTCGCGCCGTCAAGCCACTCCGTCGAAGAAGAAGAAGAAGAAAGAAAGGGAGGTAAGGCCCCCCCGAAGAAGAAGACGAAGCCATCGAAGCCGGCCTCGCCAGACTCGGCGAAAGCCTCGATGCTCCAGCCGCGGTGAGGACGCCACCATGGCAGCCGACCGATGCGCGATCGAGGAAGTGCCGCTGGCTTCAATGCCTCGCCATTCGCCTCGCTCGGGGGATGTTCCATCTGGGCGGCTTCGCCGCCAGAGGCTCTGCCAAGATATCTCGGAGGCTCCATCTGCGGCCTCAACGACGAAAGCGCCCATGTCTTGGGAACGCGACGCCACGGAGATGGGGTTCGCCACTTGGCACGAACTAGAAAACCAGCCGCCCGTGACGGGCTACGTTTTATTCGATCGCCAAGTGAGTGCACTCACCTTTCCTTGTCTCTCATAATTACTTCAATTGTTTTTGCTTATACGATTGATGCATAGGACCGGAGTGAAAAGGATGGGCCATCCGACCGTGGCTAAGGTCCCGCCCGTCATTAGCGAGGAGGATCCTTCCCGCAAGAGGAAGGCGGACGAGGTCGTCGCCGGCGGATGGCAGAAGAAGGCCAAGGGCGGCGACACCACTATTTCTCGACGACACGGCGGTCGCATCAACCGACCCGTGATGGAAGCGATCGCGTCCACGGGAGGGTGCTCCTTGCTCGATCGGGCGAGCGACCTCCTTGGAGCAGGTGCCTCTATCGCCACGCTCCCACGCCGTGACCAGGCGGCCCGGCGGAGCGGACTTCGCCTCAAGCCACGCTCCTGGGACCGCCGATGCTGAAGTCGACCAACGTCGTGGGCATACGCCAGCTCTCCACGCGTCTGTGGACGCGATACAACTCCACGGCATGCTTGGCGCAGCCATCCAGGTACATCCAGTCCCCGAGGACCAGGTCGGTGTTTTGCAGCGGCCTGATTCTTATAACATACTAACTTTATTTTTTGCATCCAGTCCCCGAGTGCGCACGCGCTAAATTTTAGCGGGTGGGCACTTAGGAATTTTTTGATCGCCAGTCCCCGAGTGCGCACTCGCTGAATTTCAGCGGGTGGGCACTTTAGGAATTTCTTGATCGCCAATCCCCGAGTGCGCACTCGTTGAATTTCAGCGGGTGGGCACTTAGGAATTTTTTGATCGCTACCCTCGAGTGCACTCGCTGAATTTCAGCGGTGGGCACTTTAGGAATTTTGCTTTGATTAACCTTTTTGTTGACGCGTGGTCTGCAGCTTGAGTCGGCCGACCGATCAAGCAAGGCTTGGAGAAGGAGCGCCATCGCCCGTGAGGCGAACAAAGGGCTTCAGTCGGGTCAAGGCGAGGAAGCTCGCCAGGCTTGTCCTCGCCGGTGAATTACGGCGTAATCGGCTTTGAGTACCGCTGAACGGATCGCCAACCTCGAGCGCGAATCGGAGGCAAAGAAGAAGCGAGCTTCGGTGACGGCGAGCTAAGGCCGCCATTGCGCCGAGGAGGATCGCAAGGTGTCGAAGTCCTTATTGCGTGGCTTCAGACGACCATACATCGCTTCAATGCTTCATCACGAACTCGCCCGCTGCTTGGTGAGTACATCCTCCTTCCGTGGTTGTGTCTTTTGTGGTGTCCGTCGTACTTATTATTGTCTTCTACTGCAAGTCGATCATCGAGAAGAAAGAGGCGAGCGCTCGACGTGAGGCGATCGTAAGCATGCTCGTCGATTCGCAACGTTGTCGATGACGCATCCGCGCTATCTCCAAGAAATATCGCCTACAGAGGTGATTCCCAGCGACCTCATTGAGGTGTGGAAGTATTTGGAGAAGGCGCCCATGATCGTTGAGTTCATGACGCGTCGGCGTTTGGCGCCAAGCGTCAACGCTTAGTCTTGACTTGCCCACTTCAAAACTTCGACATCGATGTGACGAGTGGATATCCATCGCCGATTGGCGCGGAGCTGTCCGAGGTTCTCAAGTTGCGACCGCGCCGCCACGCACTCGAACGTGTTCCGGGCAATGGGCGACCTCCTTCCGACCAGAGACGGTCGTCGCTACCGACCCCGAGCCGCCACATCGTGACTTCAAGGTGGAGCAACCTTTTCGCGCGGCAATGGCGGATGAACTGATGACGTATCCGTCGAACCCGTACACGCCGTTCATTCGCAATCGCGATGTTGGCGAGTCGTCATCAAAGCCTGCAGAATAGGATAATTTCCCTTGTGGCGTTAGTAGCAGGTCTGCCATGCGGGCATATTTTGTAGCATGAAACAATGCGATATGCAACTGAATGAGACATCGTGTCTATTTTGGTATTTGTTGTGTGCTTGTGATTGATTTTTGAACGAGTCCCCGAGCGCGTCCGCCCTTTTTGTGGGGTTTACCTCGTATGCGATATATGTGTTGTTGTTATGTGTTTTGTTATTTTGGTCGACTACGAAGCTCGAAGAGCCGGCCGCTAGGCGACTCCCTTGAGTGCTCAGATTTACCGTTTTCCCTTGCGAGAACGAGGTCGGGTGGCCGAGTCCCCGAGCGTGGTACTTGGTTGTTCTAGGCGCGACTCGAAGGTGGTTGAGGACTTAGCGCGTTGGTTTGAGCGCGTCACTCCTGCCTGGCCCGTGGGGTCAGTCGCGTGGCGAGTCCTGGGCATGCTCTCCTACTTGGCGTTTTCCCTGACCGCTCGCGATGAACTGGTCTTCAGTCCCCGGGCGTGGTACTTAGCCATTCGAGTCGCTATGACGAGGATGCGGAGGACCAAGGTCGCTGTGAGAAGCGAGGGCAGTTGTCTTGGCTCGTAGAACCAGAGCTAAGCGACTCAATGGGGCTCCGGTGGCGTTTTTCATGGACGATGCAAGACCGAGGGACTCAGTGCTCTTACACCGCACTACTTAGCCGCGCCGATCGCTGTACCAAAGGTTGACTTCTGCGGTTAGCGTAACGCTGTTATTACGAGTGCGAGTGGCACAAGTCATGGAGAGTAGGCGCAATTTGCGGTAACCGTTTCTTTTTATTTCATAGCGACTAGAGAGTACATGTGTGGGGTTCTAGGAGTAGAACTTCCGTAGGAGGTTTACATTCCATGGTCGCTTGACGTCGAGTTCGCCGTCCCCGCGGACGTCGATGAGGTAGTAGGCATCGTTGTCGAGTACGCGCCCGATGGCGAATGGGCCTTCCCACGGAGGGGAGAGCTTGTGCATGCCCTTCTTATCCTGGATGAGGCGTAACACCAGGTCGCCTTCTTGGAAGGTGCGAGCTTTTACCCGCCGGCTGTGGTAGCGTGAGTCCTCGCTGGTAGATAGCGGTGCGTGACCGAGCGAGGTCACGTGCTTCGTCGAGTTGGTCGATCCCGTCTTGGCGGGCAAGCTCGTTCGCAGCTTCCGTATAGTGAACGACCCGGGGCGAGTCATGCGCGAGGTCGGTGGGCATGACTGTCTCGGCGCCGTAGACCATGAAGAAGGGGGTGAACCCTGTCGACCTGTTGACCGAGGTGCGGATCCCCCAGATGACGGAGGGCAACTCTTGACCCAGACCGGCGCGCGAGTGGTACTGGAGTCGCGGCCAGCCGTGGAGGATGCTTTGGTTGGCCCGTTCCGCTGGCCGTTGGATTCGGTGGGCGATCGACGCGAGGTCGAGCCGGATGTGGTGCTCTTCGCGAATTCGCCATGGCTCCTTGGCGGTTGGTGCCGTTGTCCGTGATGATGCTGTTTGGGAACCCGTAGCGATATATGAGCTCGTGAGAATTTAGTTGCGGTCTTCCGTCGCATTTCGACTGGCTTGGCCTCCACCCATTTTGTGAATTTGTCGACGGCGACTAGCGGTGGGTGTAGCCGGAGGGGCCTTCTTGAAGGGGCCTACCATATCCATGCCCCACACAGAATGGCCGGTGATGGGGATTGTTTTGAGCGTCGAGCTCGCACGCGTATCCGTTGGCGTGCCGCACCCGCGCACCGCTGGACGATATCGGCGAGATCAACGCGTGCGGGCCATGTCGCATAGCCTTGGCGACAGGAGGAAGCGGGCGGCGTGGTGGCCGCGATCACCGAAGTGAATGTCGTGGAGGATCTTGCGTCCTTCACCGGTTGACGCAGGTTGGAACACGCCGGTGACGCGGCGCTTGTGGAGCTCGCCGTCGATGATGGTGTAGGACTTGCATCGACGGCGATCATCCGGCGTCCGTCTCGCCGGCAGGTGCCGCTTCGTGTAGGCGATGTAGGGCTTGGTCCAGTCGTCGCTCATTGAAAAGCGACAAGGCTGCCTCGTTGGAGTGGGACTCGATGTCGATCTCCTCGGGAGAGACTGGCTTGGTGATCGTGTCGAGGAACACGCCGGCGGGTGGGGCGAGTCGAGCCGACCCGATGCGAGAGTGCGTCGGCCTCGTTTTTCCGTCTGTCGATCCACTCGGCGGAGTAGCCGTGAAGTGTCCGCCAACTTGTCCATCGCTTAAGCACGCCGCCATGGTAGGGAGACGGCGTCGCAGTTCCGGCTGACTTGCCCCGCGACAAGCTCGGAATCTCCGAGCAGCGGAGGCGATTGACGTTCATCTCCTTGGCAGCTCGCATGCCGTGGAGTAGGGCCTCGTACTCAGGCCATGTTGTTGATACGGTGTGAAGTCGAGGCAGAGGATGTAGCGGAGCTTGTCGCCTTCGGTGAAGTTAGCACTATCCTGGTCTCGCCGTCCGCGTTCTTGGAGCCGTGCGAGCTCCAAGAATGGAGGTACGGCGGCTTCTCCGCATTGGGCCTCTTCCCGATCGGCGATGAAGTGCCTGCTGCTCGCGACTTGATCGCTTCGTGTCTCATATTTGATGTTGTGGACGCCGATCTCGACGGCCACTTGGTGACCCGCCTGCCGCCTGTGATGCGGATGATGTCTTGCAGTGGTGCCGAGGAGACGACCGTGATCGGGTGCTCTGGAAGTAGTGCGCAGCGCCGCCGAGCTCAAGACCGCGTACACTAGCTTTTGGTACTATGGGTACATTGGCGCGACTCGGTGAGGACCTCGGCGATGTAGTACACCGGCGGACTGGGTGCTCTTTCCTTCCTCCGTCGCCGACGACCATGACGGCGCTGACGACGCGCTCGGAAGCCGCGACATAAACCAGCATGGGTTCTTTGTCGGCGGGGGCAACGAGTAATGGTGCGGCGAGTAGCACCTTTTTGAGGTCGCGAGCGCCGTTCCGCCTCCTTGTCCCATGGAAGGTGGGGTTCTTGATCAGCGGTATAGGGGCATCGCCGCCTGTGGGATGAAGCGACTAAGAGCCGCCACTCCCGCCAGCTTACGTCAGCAGCACTCGGGTTTGCCAAGCGGCGATCGTGTCGATCTTCGGGGTTCGCCTCGATCCGTCGTTTGGAGACGACCCCGATAGTTGTCCGTTTGGTACACCAAGGTGCATTTGCTGGGTTGAGCTTTATCTTATATCTTCGCAGTTGGCGAATGTTTCCACCAGGTCGGCGGTAGGTCGCTTGGCGAGCCGATTTTACGACCACGTCGTCGATGTAGACGTGGATGTTGCGGCCAATTTGGCTCGCGAGGCATTCTTGCATGCACCGCTGGTAGGTCGCCCCGGCGTTCTTGAGGCCGAAGGTCATGGCGGTGTAGCAGAAGGATCCGAATGGCGTGATGAACGCCGTCTTCTCTTCGTCTTCGATAACCATTTTGATCTGGTTGTACCCAGAGTAGGTGTCGAGGAAACATAGCGACGCCGAGCCCGCGGTTGAATCGATTATCTGGTCGATCCGCGGGAGGACGAATCGCCTTTGGGCGCCGTTCGGTTTGTGTAGTCGATACACATTCTCGTGTCCCGTTCTTCTTCTCGACCAGACTGGGTTTACCACTTGAGTACTTGATTGGCGGATGAAGCCGGCACAGTAGACGCTGCACCTCGGCGATTGCTCGACGGCGTTCTTCATTGAAGGGCCGCGATCGCTGACAGTCGCACTTTGGGGTCGTTTAGCTTGTGCTCGAGCTCCCTAGGGACACCGGGCATGTCGAGGGTTTCCATGCGAAGATGTCCTCGCTCACGGAGGAACTTCGATGAGCGTGCCTTCCTATTTTGGGCTCATGCCCGTCCCGTCACCGTCTGGCCGGAGTCGCTGGGACCAGCGACGGCGTGTGTCGTGGCCTCAAAGGTTGAGGTGTTTGCGCCCGAGTTGGGCTTCTTGAGTATGGTGGGTCGTTGTTGACTCCGCCACATTTGGCGAGCTCATCGGCGTGGTTGGTCTCCGCCGTGATGACGGCGCGGCTTCGGCCTTTGGCCTCGCGCTTTCTCCTTTGGCCTCGCACTTTCGGCGGCCATGTCGGGTCGCCGTGGATGGTGATGACGCCTCACGCCGGGAGCTTCATCGCTGTACGCGAGCGGGCGCTGCCATGAATTTAGCGAACGCCGCGCCCAGGTGACGCAGTAGCTGTCGAGGGCACCAGCAAGACGATCCGCTTCGGTCGGAAGTTTGCCGGTGCGAAGGTGACCGGCAGCGTAACCTTGCCGATCGGGTACGCCTTCGACCGGGACGATGCCGTGGAATGTGGTGGGTCGTCTCGATCATCGATCGCGGGAGCCGTAGCCTCCTGAAGGTGTCGAGGCAGGATGTTGATGGAGCCGCCGTCCATTAGTGTCTTGGGGAGCCGAGTCGCCGACCTTGGGCTTGACCACCGGGCGACTCGTCACCGGTACTGGCGCGTGGCGAGTGGTCTTGGCGGCTCTGTGATGGGCTGCTCACCAGTTTAGGAACCGAGATACGTCCACAGGGCCATCGTTGACGGCGATGCGCGGGCGATGACCTTCTTCTCGCCGTGTTGAAGCCTGTGAAGGTGTGTAAGCCGCCACTTTGCGAATTTTCCGCCGTTTGGCGGGTCGTTGTCGGGTCCTCGCCGCCGTGCCTTCTCGATTTCCTTGAGGGTGTGGGCGGCGGTGGTGTGCGTTATGGCTTCCTTCCTCGCTATGAAACGCACATGGTTGGTTAAGGAGAGCCGCGTCAAACCTTGGCTTGGCCTTGTAGTTGCCGCCGTCGCCCGGAAGCTTTGGGCTCGCGTTGCGCGTGCGGCGTTGATGAAGTCGACTCGCCTGGCCATCGGGCGCTTGCCGTGAGGCGAGTGTTCTGCAGCGTAGGTCGGACGGCCCGCCGTCGTTGCCTTCGTCGGCGTTGACCTCCGACTCGTCGTCTTCCTGGTTGGGATCTTCCTCGGTGTACGCTTTGGCGATATCGAGGAGGTCGGGATGTTGTCGAGTATGCGGGAGTGTCGCTTGAGCTTGGCGACCAGGGCTCAGAGCGGCACGAGGTCTTGAAGCAATGGATCGCGGTGTCCGGTGAATGCCGACGCGTTGTACCAAAGTTCTTGCCACCGTTGGACCCAGCTATGGTCGACTGCTGGGTCCCTGGACACATCGCTCCATGTCCTCGATAGTGGTGGCGCGGGTGTAGGAGCACTCGAAGTGCCTGACAAAGGCATCGCGCATCTCCTCCCAGGAGTCGATACTGTCCTGGGGGAGGGTGTTGATCCACTGCCTGCACGTCCCCTCCATCATCAAGGGGAGGTAACGGGCTAGCAGGTGTCAAGGGCTCGCGATCCCCATCGCCATGAGGTATGTGTCGAGCCAGACGGCGGGGTTGTAGGAGTCGATTTTTATCTCTTCGGCACCTTGAAGTTTGGCGGGTACTTCGCCAATCATTGGTCCGGCACTTGGGTCCGAGTCGATCGAGCGATCCCATGGGCTCGCCGTCAGCGATTGGTTAGGTATGTCGAGGTCGGGCCGGGCGGCGCGCCAACTTTGGTTGTTGATGATGTGGTGCGGGCGTCGATGGGTTGCCCGTTACGGCGACGAGGTTGGTTGCCGCCCGGTCGTTGGAGAGAGTGCTGCTCGCTGGTCGGTGTTGGAGCTGCAGTGGCTCGTGGCGGGCAGTTGAGGGTGTTTGCCGCTGGCGGCACCGAGGCCGCTCTGCTTCCCGAGGAACGCGAGTATACTCGACCTTGCGAGTCGACGCCCGCTCTTTGCTGCTCGACGGCCTTCGCGAGCAGGGCCCTGACGTATTGGATCTATAGGGCGCCGTCGTCTGGCCGTGATGTTGTCGGTGCCGCCGCCTGCCACGAGGTTGTCCATCGGGTGGAAAACAATGGGAGGCCGCTTGCGTCTCGCCCCCGTGAGGAGACTACTATCCGCGGCTGGTCCTCAGGAGGCGGTTGGGTGGGAGTGCCCATCGCCGCTGATCTGGCGGGGGCCGGGCGCTTCCTCGTGGCGCGTTTCGCAGATCGCGCTACCGCCACGCGGGCCGGGTCGTTTTGCCGAAGTTCGTGGCACGCCTGAACGGTGGGGTTCAGCGTGACCGATCCGCCGGTGGTAGCGTGATAGCTCCTGGCCACCGCCGAGGCGAAATTTTTCGGCCGGCTTGCTTCCTGCGCACCGCCCGCGCCAGCGGAGTTCCTCGACCTCCGTTGCGGGCGTTAGGAGGATTGGGTGGAGAATGGATCCTCCGCGGATCGGTGCCGCCATGTAGGTCGGCGTGGCGGCCGTCTGCCGGAGGTCGGCGGAGTTCTCCGACCGGAGTTGAATTCAAGATCCCGAGGATGGAGGGGTCCTCAAGTCTCCCACGTTGAGACTGGCGATGGAGCCCGCGGATGAAGCCGTGGTGATGGATCCGCGAGTGACGCTGTGGTCGCCGAGTCGGCGTCGTCATTGAGGGTCTCTGCGGCCGCTGAGTTTTCGCAACGTTGTGGCCGAATTGTACTCGGCGGGCGGTGGATCGTGCGGATCGGCTCGAGAGCCGATCACAGCGTGGCGATCGCGGATGCGAGCCGAATCCTCCGAGATGGCGTCGGTGAGGCCGACGAAGAGGCCGATCGTGCGATCAGGTGATCACGCCAGCGTGATGGGTCGCGCCCAGGGACGTAGCTGCTCGGCAAGATTTGGAGCATCTCGCCGATCGCTATCATGCGGCCGGTGGCGACCGCCTCGTTGATGGGCAGATTGGATCTCGCCAGTAACACCGGCCGACCGCCAGCCCCACGGTGGCGCCACTGCCGTGGGAATAGTCACGCAGATGCAATCGGCGGCGTAGTAGTAGAACGAGGGCAAGGCGGCCAGCCATCTGCGGTGCGGATGAGGGCAAAGACAGGTTTTACCTAGGTTCGGCCTCGAGGGTAAAGACCTACTCGCTAGATTGTATTATGGAGGTGTTACAATGGGCGAGCTCGGCAGGCGAGTCGCTTGGGTGTATGAGGGAACGATTCTCTACTGCCTATAGGTTTATATAGGCTCACCTCCCCTAGGGTTTACATATCTCAACCGATTCAGTTAAAGCTTCGGTAGTCGTTTAACCTAATCCGACTGGGCCTATCTACTCGCTTGGGCCTTCAGCTTCCAGTCGCTTGGTTCCTCGCTGGGCTTCAATCCATTCGCCGTCCTGCAGGCCCACTCGCCGGTTCTTGGGCCAGTCGGAAACGTCCTGCTGGGTATACCCCGGTAGGCATATCCCCATCAGTAGTGGTTGAACACGTAGATCTGAGAGAGAGATAGAGAGATAGAGAGAGAGAGGGACTACCTGCGCCCTGGCTTGACAAGCATGAGCCAGAGGGGATTCCGGAGCTAGTGCTGGAGCTGGACCCGCCATCGTTGGCCATGGGAAAGGGGGGCGACGGCGTGAGCGTGGGTGGTTGAGAGTGGTGGCGGCGGAGCTTCCCGTCGGCCTAGCGCGAACCCTAATCGGTGGGTGTGTAGGTGGGGGGCTGCGGCGCACGGTGAACCTCGTCTGCAGCGTGCCCCCACCTCTTTATATGCGCGCTAGCGACAGGGGCCCACCAACCATGATAAGGTTGGGCGCCCCCGATCAGGGCGCGTTGAGGGACTCCGTTCGGGCCGTTGGGCCCAAACATGGGAGAGATCTGTCGAACATTCTCCCCCTAGATCTTGACTTTACTTTTAACCTTGTTCTTTACTTATTCCATCACAGAATGATACATAGAGCATGTTTCATCGTCTCAGCTCAATTGCCGATAGAATCAGACAACCACTATATACCTTCATGTTCTGAAACAAATTTTGTTACTTTTGGGCCTCTATAGTCCAGGAATCATAGGCTTCCCGTTAAACCCATGCCAGCTATGTGTTCCTTGAACACATTGGGTGGTAAGCCTTTCGTTAGCGGATCCGCAAGCATATCCTTTGTCCTTATATGCTCGAGTCTTATAGTTTGATCCTGGACTTTGTCCTTCACAACATAATACTTTATATCTATAGACTTTGTAGCATTACTCGACTTGTTGTTGTGAGCATAGAATATTGCGGGCTCGTTGTCACAGTACATCTTTAGTGGCACTTTGATGCGATCAACCACTTTCAAGTCGGGTAAGAATTTCTTTAACCATAACGCTTTCCATGGCCTCATAACATGCTATAAATTCGCATACATCGTAGATGATGCAACTATCGACATTTGGCTTCTCCACGAAATAGCACCTCCTGCGAGAGTAAAAAATACCCTGTCGTGGACTTTCGGTTGTCTTTATCTCCCGCAAAATCTGCATCTGAATACCCTTTTATCTCTAGGGAATAAGATCTTCTATATGTAAGCATGAGGCCTTTTGTGCCTTGCACATAACGCAAAGCTTTCTTTACCATCTTCCAAAGGTTTCTATGCCCGATTCTCTTGATATCTACTGAGTACCCGTGATAAATGCTAAGTCGTAGGCGAGTGCACACTTGTGCATACTGTAAGCTTCCAACAGCCGAAGCATACGGTACTGACTTCATTTGATCGATCTCATATTGATTCTTTGGACATTGGGATTTCCCAAAACTATCACCCTTGACTATGGGAGCAGGTGTTGAATTACTCGCATGCATATTGTATTTCTTTAAAATCTTTTCACAATACGCTTTCTGCGACAGTCCTAACACTCTATTCTTTCTGTCTCGGTGAATTTCTATGCCTAAAACATAAGAGGCTTCACCAAGGTCTTTCATGTCAAAGTTTGATGACAAGAACTTCTTTGTCTCTAGTAGTAGACTAACATCACTGCTGGCAAGCAGAATGTCATCCACATACAAAATTAGGAAAATATATTTCCCACTTTTGAACTTTGCATAAATGCAGTTGTCCTCAACATTTTCTTTGAATCCAAATATTTTAATGGTATCATTAAACTTTAAATACCACTGCCTAGAGGCTTGCTTTAACCCATAAATGGATTTATTTAGGCGGCATCCCATATGTTCCTTCCCCTCCATGAAAAAACCCTTGGGCAAGGGTTGTTTCATGTAAACATTTTCTTCTAAATCTCCATTTAGAAATGTCGTCTTGACATCCATTTGATGTAACTCTAAATCAAAATGTGCAACTAGTGCCATGATGATTCTGAAGGAGTCCTTACATGAGACCGGAGAAAAAGTCTCATTGTAATCCACGCCTTCTCTTTGCGTAAAGCCTTTTGCCATGAGTCTAGCTTTGTACTTTTCTACATTCCCATTGGAGTCATACTTTGTTTTGTAGACCCATTTGCATCCTACTGTTTTGGCTCCTTTGGGAATTTCCTCTAAGTCCCAAACATTGTTGGAACTCATCGATTTCATTTCATCTTCCATTGCCTCTACCCACTTGGCTGAGTGAGGGCTACTCATGGCTTCTTCATATGAGGTAGGATCGCCCTCCATATGAACGACATTGTAAACTTTGTAGATTTCTTTGGAAATGGCTGGTCTTCGTTCTCTTTTAGACCGTCTGAGTTTATCAGACTCTTGCTCATTTCTTGCCTCGGGTTCATGCACATTTACACTAGGTGGCTGTTCTGGCTCCCTTTCGTGCTCAACAGTGGGTTCAGGTGGCTCCTGTTGGACAGGTTCCGAACTTTCGCCCATTGTTGTCACGTGTGGAGTCACAACAGGTGCCGGCACCACAACCTCAGGGGTTGTAGATGGTGGCACAACAGGTAGCGAGAAAAATGGCTCCTGAGTCATCGGATTAGGTGCATTGTGGCATCCCGCAAAACCACTACTAGAAAATCGCATTGTTTTTGTGCATTGCATCGTCATCATCATGCATTGTTGTCTGAAACTATTTTTTCGAAACGCCTAGTTTGTTTTCTAAATAGCCCCGTCTTTATTTCAAATTAAAACATCGGTCTGTCCGGTCTTTTATTTGTCTAAAACTAGTTGCAAAATTTATTTTTAATAAAAGGAAAAACCCTAGTCTAAATTTCTAGTCCTATTCCCACCCAATCCTAGTCTACCCACCAACCAGTGCCCTCCACCTCACCTTCCCTCCACCTCATCACATCCTCCGCCACCTCACCAATCCATACCCCTTTCCCCCTCTCTCTCTTCCTCACAGCCACACCCTCACCCTCTCTCTCTTTCCCTCGGCCCCACTCAAGACTGCCTAGTCAAGGCCCCACTTCTTCCACTGTCCCACCGAGCGGCCCCACCCTGCGACCCCACGCCCGGCCCCCGTTTGCTCCCCTTCCTCTCTCTTCTTCCTCCTCTAGCCACTTTTTGACCTCAGCCTCCCGCTGGCCAGAAACCCGCCTCCGGCCGGCCCTCGCCTCTTCCGCCTGTCTTGTTGCAGCCCGCCATTGCTCTTCGGGCCTTGCCAGCTGACTCCGCTCCCTCAGACCTCCGCTGCCCCTCGAAGGCCTTCAAGGCCCCACGGCTGCCTCCTTCCCCGCCTCGGCCAGACTCGCCTCTTCGCCAGAGCGGCCAGCCTGCCTCCGCCTCCTTGTTTATGCCCGACGGACGCCGCCTGGCGTTTCCACCATGCCAGCGCCACCGAAGCCTCACAAGCGCCTTGCCTCTCACTGGGCCTTCCGCTGGCCGTCCCATGAGCCGCCTCACATCTCTCCGACGCGCCTTGCCGCCTCACCCTTCCGCCCGCCATGCTCACTCGGCTACCGCGGCCAGCTCGACCGCCAGACCCGACCACTGCCTCATGCAGACTCGCCGCTTGCGCCGCTTGCTCGTCGCCCCTATCTACGCGTCGCGCAAGGCCCTCCCTCCGCAGGTCACCAGCTCGCCAGTCCCCATGCGCCGCCTCAAGGCCTCAACGCCGCCTCGCCGCCGCTTCGGTGTCCGCGCCGTCTTGGTTCCTCGCCGGCCCATGGCCTCGCCTCCCCAGAGCGACCGGAGACTGCCTCCTCTGCATTGTCCGGCAAGCCCACGCCGACCGAGCCTGAGCCCGCGAGGCTCGCTGTCGCCACGCCTTCCCGTCCGAGCACGCCCGCTCGCGAGGTGTTCGAGCCGGTATCCACAGAGACATGCCTCTTTGGTTTGTTCTGTGCCTTCCGCCTGCGTCCGTCTTGTTGATGGGTCGTTATAACGGAGATGGCCCCGGCATCACGAGATCTTCGCCAACGCCATGCAAATGAACACGGACCCCGAACCCGAAGAATCGCCGACAAGGACCGTCCCTACACCAAGAGCTGCTTCCGAACACTTCGACCGAAACTGAATCAAGATCGCCCCGGATACGCCAAGTTCGCCTACCCGGACACCGTGCGACAAGATCTTCCCGGAACCGAGGACCATCAATACTTCCGCTCGGCAACGCCAAGTACTCCTTCCCGGACGCCAAGATCGCCGAGAACCCGGATGCCAAGGTCACCGACACGGAACGACACACCGATGCCGATGACGTCGAACGCCAAATTCTTCACCCCGAACGCCATGACCGTCGACATGAACCGAAGACCACGGATGCGCCAAGATCTACTCCGTTATCCGAGAACGATACCGCCGAGACCGAACCCTAGATCCGAACCCTGAGCCCCTGAGACCAAACCTCGGAACCCCATCGAACCCCAAGATCTGCCGAACCCTAATGTGTGAACCCCTTCCCGAAACCCTATTTTATAATATAATACGACTTGTCGCATATTAATTGTTCATCTCGCATGAATATTGTGTGGTTTGGGGGCCTTATGCCGATTCACCTCTAATTAAATATGGGGCTCATATGCGGGCAAATCTAGTCTTATATTGGCCTCATTTAAATTTGTATAGCGAACCGATGATATAATCTTGCCTTGTTAAGACAACATTTAAATTGCGGGGTTCTAAATAACTTGAACCGTTTAATTAATTGTCGGGACCCCGGCTCCGCTTAATCTGGCCTAATTGCATCGCATCTTTGCCATGTCATGCATCATACATGCACCATGCCCGATCTTTTGCCGTAGTATTAAATATTGCATCCGGTGTTTCTTCTAGTGTTTTGCTTCTTCGCGGATAATGCCGTTGAGTTGATGCGAGTGTCGACCCGATCTTCGGTTGAACCTTCGACAATGTTTTCAGGCGAGCATCTCCCCCTTTCTACCTATCTTACTTTTATAGTATTTATTCCCTCATGTTGATCTATTGCTATCTGTGTTGCGATGCTCTAGTTTTTGTACCCGAGATATCCCCTTGCAGTCATATATTGCCTTGGACACATCCTATTACCTGTTGTTTGGTAGATAGTTGGACTTGCGTCAGAACTTGCTCGAGTCTTGCTATGCGTGGCGTCAAGTGCCACAGTTGTTGGTGTATTGCCGCATGTTGATGTTGGAGATGATCACGGCTTTACTTATCGTTCACTTTAATTCCTGGTTAACAACTAAAATTGAAGTAAGTAAGCAGAGGCACAGGTGGGCAATAGATGTTATTTGGTTGTTAGCCGTCCACTTGTGTCCCGTAGGACCCCGAGTGCTTGATACCTGTTCCTTGATTTAACGCGCTATCCACATCCGGGAGGATTATGGGACCCCCCTGAGCCAGAGCTTGATTTAGTCTTATTTCTCGGGGCCACAAACTAGTTTGAGGTTTTATTTACTATCCTGTACTTATGCCATGCTACTGCTTTATTACGATTGTGCGAGGAGCACTGTCTCTTTGCGAGGATCGGGACACGTTTTTTCGGTGTCGACAAGCCCGATTTTGGGTTCCCGGTCATTCTGACGTCCACCCAAACTCGGGTCCGTCTCGAGTCGCTAAGTTTGTTGGGTGTACTCAAGGTGGCCTCGAATTTCTCAATCCTGTGATTGCTTTGTCGTGAAAGCCTTGGGTTTTGATTTGGTTTTTCCAGGTTGATCGAGTGTGTTGCTATTTGTGCACCCCGCCGGTAAAACTTTCAAAGTCGTGTCCATGTTATGGACGACTTGGAGCACAATATCTCGATCATAGACAACTATAACTGAAGTAGTGCTATAAATTTGACTTTATAATGACTAGTAATCAGCTTCACTATAATGGAATGGCTAAATAAAACTGCCAACAATTGCTTGCCTGAGTTGTCGCTTGCGAACATTGTACCTGACTAGTAAGTATTGCAACTACAACGGAATGGCTAAATAAAAGTACCAACAACTGCTGGGTTTTGGGTTATCTCATGCTAATTGTATCTGACTAGTAAGTGTTGCAACTACAACGGACTGGTTAACTAAAACTGCCCACTGCTTATTTTATCAGGATGACTATCTATATTTGACTAGTAATTGCCGCAACTTTAACGAATAAATAAAACTGCCAACGGTGTGAGTTCCTCGGTTGACTTCCTCGTCTGGTCTCGAGGGGGAAACACCAGGATGGGTTTGTTTGATGTTAGATTCAGGTTGGTTCCGAATAGGTCTTTCTTACCCCTCTCTGATAGCCTCCAGTTGTATCAAGTCTCTATAGGTTGTCTAGTGCATGCTGCCGCTGCCGCTTCAGTCCACCATACCTATGTAGGCGAGGACCGCCGAATTCTAGTCTCGCATCTTGGCCTCGATCTTGACGCTCCTCTTTTTCATTTGCCCTTTGTCGACCCTTTGTTTAAGCAGGTTTTGAGACCGACGTCATAGTGAGGTTACCTTCCTTGCCCCTGCAGGTTATGGACGCCATTGGTTATTCTTGGGGCTCTTAGCCCCATTTGCATCTTGTCCGTTGTCGGACGGTATCGCTTACGTGTGATTTGGATCTTTGTACTTATCTCAGTATTCTTGACTCTTTGAGTCGTTATATATATATATCATTATGTGGGTCCCATCGAGGACTGTTGTGTAATGTTATTACTTGCTTTCCACCATGTAAAGTGCTGGTGGGCACCTTTGAATCGTTTCTATGCGGGTTTGGCGGGTTTCGCTAAAACTTGCATAGGGCCGATTCTGAGGGTGTTACATGCATGCACCCTCTTATCCTCAAGATCAATTTTCCTAGCTATCGTGCTCCCCCTGTGGCATCCCGCAAAACCACTACTAGAAAATCGCGTTAAATTTGTGCATTGCATCGTCATCTTCATGCATTGTTTGACTGCATTATTTGAAAAGCCCAGTTTTGACTTGTACAAACCCCTCTTATTTTTCAAACACAAAACCTCGGTCGCATCGGACATTTTATTTTTCTCTAAAAACTATTTGCAAAGTGGCTTGTTTAATTAGAACAGGACCAAACAAACACAAATAATAAAACAGCCCCCCTAAATCCTAGTCCCACCAAAACCTATTCTACCCTCCAACCTCAGGCCGCCACCTCACCCTCTCACCAAGAACCTACCCACCTGCCACCTAAGCGATCCCCACCTTTTTCTCCCTCTCTTTTCTCACCTAGTTCCTCCCTGCCCTCTCTCTGACCCGTGGGACCCACCCCCACCGCTTGGGCCACCTGCCAGTACCCAGACACACACACCCCCCCCTGACCCAGCTACCTCCCCGGGCCCCACCGCGCCAGACCCCACCCCACCTGCCCACTCCCTCACCGATCTAGCTCCACCCACGCGCCCTACCTCACCGGCTCACCACCCACCTGGGCCCGTCCCCAGCCCCCTCTCTCCTCACTGTCTCCAACCTCGCCCCGACCCCGCGTCTCTCTGGCCTCCGACGCCTGCAAGCCTCCCTCTCTGCCTCCGCGCTCATCCCCTTCCCAACCTCTCTGCGCCCCTGCCGCCGTCCTCAACCTCCGCCAGAGCACGGGCTCCAGCAGCCCTCCTCCTCCTCCCGGCGTCCCACCTCTGCTCCTCCCTCCTCTCCCCTCATGCCCCAGGCCTCCTTCCTCGGCCGCCCTCCGGGTGCTCCTTCCATCAAGCTCCCTGCCGACCTCCCTCCATCGTCCGCCGCCCGGTGCCACCTTTCGCCCCTCTCGCCCCATCGCCCCTCCGTTCCCTCTGCCCAGCTCGCCCCCCTCCTGTGCTCGCCCGAGCCTCGCCGCTGACCTCGTCGTTGCCGACCGCCCCACGCCGGCGCCGCATCCCTCTCCTCCATGAGCAGGAGGCTGCCGCCGCCGACATCATCCGCGCCCGCCTTCTCCTCGTCGTCCGTCGTGCCTCCCGGCTCGCTGCCCGCCTCCAGCCATGCCTTAGGCCTCCCGACGCCCCTGCGGCAGCCTTCTTCTCGGCCTCCTTCCCGAGCTAGCCACGCTTGGTTCTTCCCTTCTACCTCGGTCCCGAGCTGGCCTCCTCACCTCCTCGTCGTCCATGAGTTTCCAAGTGGGCCCTGCGGCGTCGCCTCTCCCGGCTCTCTGCAGGCTCGCCAAGAGGCCGATCGAGTGAATATGGAGGCCGGTCCCGTTGGGCTTGTGGACCACAATATCACCAAGATACACGGATGTGGCAAGGCGCCTAACGACTTCTTCACGAACACTTTCGGTTAAGGCCTCCCGACAAGATCTTCTTCCGGAGCACCAGTACTCCGGCTTGAACCGAAGGTCAACCGTTACCGCCAGGAACACAACACGGACATGTACCCTATCAAGTTCGTCAGCTACATTTGGCGGACAAGTACATCAACGGAGCGGCGATGAATGACCATGAGAACGCCGACACGGTCCAAGACCCCGACTCGAAGATCCCCGAAATGCCAAGACCATCTACACGGGTCCGAAGACCGATCCCGGCGTGCCCGAACCCCGTCGAACAGCAAGACCCTCGGGATCGCCAAGTTCTACTTCCCGGAAGCATCGACGCCCGCGCGACAAGATCTACTTCACGGATCCGAGGACCCCAGCACCCGATCCGCTCAAGTTCACCATCGCCGACAAGATCGACCGCTAGGCACCAAGTTCTCCATCTGGAGCTGAACCTCACCGTTCTCCCCGAACCCCAGCTCCGAACCCTGAGACCGACCCCGAACCCCGGATTCCCCAAGACCGTCGAGACCCCTCAATGTGTGACCTCTTATCCGAGAACCCTATTTTATAATATCATAACAACTTGTTGCATTTTAATTGTCATTCTCGCATGCATATTGTGTGGTTTGGGGGCCTTATGTCGAATCACCTAATAATTAAATATGGGGCCCATATGCGGGCAAATCTAGTCACATATTGACCTCATTTAAATCTGTGCATCGAACCGGTATTATATTTTGCCATGTTAATCCAACATTTAAATTGCGGGGGTTCTAAATAACTTGAACCATTTAATTAACTGTCGGGACCCCCGGTTCCGCTTAATATGACCAAATTGCATCGCACCTTGCCATGTCATCCATCATACATGCATCATGCCGATCTTCTGCCGTTTTATTTAAATATCGCATCCGGTGTTTCTTCTAGTGTTTTGCTTCTTCGCGGATAAGGCCGTTGAGTTGATGTGAGCTTCGCCCCGATCTTCGGTTGAATCTTCGACAATGTTTTCAAAGAGCATCTCCTTTCTACCTATCTTACTTTTATAGTCTTTATTCCTCCTGTTGATCTATTTGCTATACGTGTTATGATGCTTTAGTTCCGCACATGATATACCGTGCAGCCCTATATTGCCTTGGACACATCCTATTACTGTTGTTTGGTAGATAGTTGGACTTATGCGCGTCGTGTTGCTTGCTCAAGTGCTGATGTGTGTCGTCATATGCCAGCTGATTCATGTATTGCCGCATGTTGAGGTTGGAGATGATACTAGTTTTACTTATCGTCACTTTAAATTCTGTTTAACAACTAAAATTGCAACAAGCGGAGGCATCGATTGGGTGATAGATAATATTTGGTTTCGAACGCCCACTTGTGTCCCGTAAGACCCAGTACTTGATACATTGTTCCTTGATTTATCGCGCTATCCACATCCGGGAGGTATATGGGACCCCGAGCCGAGCTTGATTCATCTTATTTCTTGGGGCCACAAACTAGTTTGAGGTTTTATTTACGATCCTGTACTTATGCCATACTTTCATTATTTAAATTGTGCGAGAGCACACTTTGTATCATTTAGCGGAGTGTTTTCACGGTATCGACAAGCCCAACCACACTTTCGGTTCCCGATGCTTACTGACCAGCAGCAAACCTTGAGCCCGTCTCGAGCTTGCTTACTCCGCGGGATCTACTCAATGGGGTGGCCTGAAATATTTCTCAATCTGTGATTGTTCAGGTGAAAGCCTCGTTGGGTTTTGATTTGTTTGTTTTCGAGGTTGATCGGCGTGTGTTGCTATTGGTGCACCGGCGGGTAAAACTTTCAAAGCCGTGTCCATGGATATGGACGACTTGGAGCAAGATCTCGATCATAGACAAGCATAACTAAAGTTTATGCTATAAATTTGACTTTATAATGACTAGTAATCAGCTTCACAATAATGGAATGGCTAATTACTGCCCACAATTGCTTGTTTGGAGAGTCGCCTTGCGACCATTGTAACTAGTAAGTATTGCAACTAGCAAAATGGCTGAATAAAAGTACCAACAGCTTTGGGTTTTGGGTTTAGCTCATGCTATCTCAGACGACTAGTAAGTGTTGCCACTATAACGGAATGGTTAACTAAAAATGCCCACTGCTTACTTTATCAGGACGATTATCTAAACCTGACTAGTAATTACTGCAACGATAACTGGATAAGTAAAACTGCCAACGGTGTGAGTTCCTCGGTTGACTTCCTCGATTGGACTCGAGGGGGAAACGAGATGGAATGCGGTTGGTGTTAGCTTCGGTTGGATCCGTTAGGTCTTTCTCACCCTCTCGATAACCGCCGGTTGTTTCGAGTCTCTATAGTTTGTTTAGTGCCTTTGCCGCCGCTTGATCCACCATACCTATGTAGGACCGCCAATTCTAGCCTCGCTGTCTTGGCCTCGATCTTGGCGCTCCTTCTTTTCCTTTGCCCTTTGTCGGCACCCCTTTTGTTTAAGCAGGTTTTGAGATCGGCGCCATAGCGGGGTTACCCTTCCGCTTGGCCTGGGTTATGGGCGCCATTGGTTATTCTTCGGCTCTTAGCCCCATTTGCATCTTGTCCGTAGTCGGACGCTCTATCATTTTCAAGGTGATTTGGATCTTTGTATATTATATCTCAGATTCTTGACTCTTGAGTCGTATATATATATATCTGCTCAGGTCCCATCGAGGACTGTTGTGTAATGTTATTACTTCGTTTCCACCGCACGAAAGTGCAGTGAGCACTTGAATCTTTTCTGCGGGTTTGAATTTTCTCAAACTTGCATAGGTCCGATTCGAGGGTGTTACTGAGTGGTATCGAGCTCGGTGATTGATACCCACAAGTCCAAATGTAGGATAACCTAGCTAACGAAGTAGAGTGTCAAAACTATTTTTGAAAATCGGTTGGGTAGTTAAATTAGGTCTGATTTTACTCCTTACCCTCTGCCATTCTCCTCTTATCTCTACGTTTTAAATCTGCCTCATCTCTTTCTTGAGTCCAGGAATTCTCGTGGTTGGGTTTCCGTCAGACTTCGAGGTTTCGCTTCCTCCTCGATAACGGTGTTGCTACATCCGGTCTTCATGCTATCCGAGGAACCCTTAAATGCGATGGGGACCATCCTTTGTTCTTTGTTTGTGCCTTCCGGTGTTTTCCGACGCGACGAAGTCTTCTACATCAGATCTGATGAGAATGTCCATCCCTCTTTTGTTCCGACCCTCCCTTGCCGAGATCTTCAGTCTGATTCCGAGAATGGTTGCACGCTCTTCTACTGATTGTGCGGAGTAATAGTTTGGGTGCGTGATGGATTGGCCCCCATGCCGGCTACCCCTTCTATTCGCTTTTGTACATTGAAGTGGACGAGAATGCATCGATTCCCTCTCTCCATCGAAGCTAGAGGTGGCTTTATTTGTTGATACCTCTACCTCCGACCTTTTGTTTCCGGAGTGCTCTCTCGACGATCACGGACAACGACCTCTTGTTAGTGGTGTCGCGAGGATCTACACGAAGCGCGAAGGTTCAGATCGCCGACCTTCCTTCCGGTACCATGAGGCGGATCTCGAGGGCGAGATCCATTGTTAGTGGTGTCGAATTGTGGCATCCCGCAAAACCACTACTAGAAAATCGCGTTGAATTTGTGCATTGCATCGTCATCTTCATGCATTGTTTGACTGCATTATTTGAAAAGCCTAGTTTTGACTTGTACAAACCCCTCTTATTTTTCAAACACAAAACCTCGGTCGCATCGGACATTTTATTTTTCTCTAAAAACTATTTGCAAAGTGGCTTGTTTAATTAGAACAGGACCAAACAAACACAAATAATAAAACAGCCCCCCTAAATCCTAGTCCCACCAAAACCTATTCTACCCTCCAACCTCAGGCCGCCACCTCACCCTCTCACCAAGAACCTACCCACCTGCCACCTAAGCGATCCCCACCTTTTTCTCCCTCTCTTTTCTCACCTAGTTCCTCCCTGCCCTCTCTCTGACCCGTGGGACCCACCCCCCCCGCTTGGGCCCCCTGCCCGGACCCAGACACACACACACTTCGACCCGCCTACCTCCTGCCCCACCGCGCCAGACCCCACCCCACCTGCCCACTCCCTCACCGATCTAGCTCCACCCACACGCGCCCCTACCTACCGCTCCAGCTCACCCTCGCCGACCCTGGGCCCGTCCCCCACAGCCCCTCTCTCCCCCGCCTGTCTCCAACCTCGCCCCGACCCCGCGTCTCTCTGGCCTCCGACGCCTGCAAGCCTCCCTCTCTGCCTCCGCGCTCATCCCCTTCCCAACCTCTCTGCTGGCCGCTGCCTCAACCGCGCCAGCCATGCCGCTCCATGGCCTCCTCCTCTCCTCCCGTCCCCACCTCTCGTCTCCCTCCTCTCTGCTCCCCCCCCGCCGGCCCCGTGCCTCCCTTCCTCGGCCCCGCCCTCCGGCCGGTGCTCCCTTCCATCAAGCTCCCTGCAGCCTCCTCTCTCCGTCTGGCCGCCCGTGCCCTGCTCGCCGCCTTTGTAACACTCGAATCGTCCTATGCAAGTTTTAGCAAAATTCGCCAAACCCGCATAGAACGATTCAAAGGTGCTACCAGCACTTTCGCGGGTGGAAAACGGCGTAATAACATTACACAGTCCTCGATGGGACCCACAGAGCAGATATATATAAATGACTCAAAGAGTCAAGAATACTGATATAATATACAAAGATCCAAATCACCTTGAACGATATAAGGCCCACTACGGACAAGATGCAAATGGGGCTAAGAGCCAAGAATAACCAATGACGTCCATAACCCCTGCCTGGCCAAGCCGAAGGGTAACCTCGCTAAGGCGTCGATCTCAAAACCTGCTTAACAAAAGGCGCCAAAAGGGCAAAGCGAAAACAAAGAAGGAGCGTCGATCGAGGCCAGACACGGCGAGGCTAGATTTCGCGGTCCTCGCCTACATAGGTATGGTGGATCGAGCGGCGGCAGATGCACTAAACAACCTATAGAGACTCGATACAACCGGCGGAAATCGAGGGGGTGCGAAAGACCTAACCGGATCCAACTCGCTAGCACCACAAACCCATCTCGGTGTTGCCCCCGAGACCAAACGAGAAGTCAACCGAGGAACTCACACGTTAGCGCTTTATTTATTCGGTTATAATTGCGCACTTTACTAGTCGTTGAAATACGCCCGATAAAATAAACAAGTGGGCACTTTTAGTTAACCATTCCGTTATAGTAGCAACACTTACTAGTCGACATGATTAACATGAGAAAAACCATAAACCCGCAGTTGTTGGTACTTTTATTCAGCCATTTCGTTTGAAGTTGCAAGACTTACTAGTCGATACATTTGTCGCAAGCGACAACCAAACAAGCAATTGGTGGGATTAATTAGCCATTCCGTTATAGTGAAGCTGATTACTAGTCATTATAAGTCAAATTAATAGCAGAACTTTAGTTATGCTTGTCTATGATCGAGATATCAGGCTCAAGTCGTCCATATCCGCGACACGGCTTTCGAAAGTTTTAACCCGCCGGGTGCACCAATAGCAACACACGCCGATCAACCTCGAAAACCAAATCAAAACCCAACGAGGCTTTCACGACCGAGCAATCACAGATTCAGAATATTTCAGGGGCCACCCTTGAGTACACCAGAACGGCAGTAGCTCCAGACGGACCCAAAGTTTAGGGTCGGTAACGACAAGATGCCCCCAAACGGGATCCCCGATACCACGTAAACGGGTCACAAGCCCTAAACAGTACAGTGTGCGGTACCCCGCACAATCGTAAATAAAGCAGTAAAGCATGGCATAAGTACAGGATCGTAAATAAAACCTCAAACTAGTTTGTGGCCCCAAGAAATAAGACTGAATCAAGCTCTGGCTCAGGGGGGTCCCATATACCTCCCGGATGTGGATATCGCGCAAAATCAAGGAACAGGTATCAAGTACTCGGGGTCTTACGGGACACAAGTGGGCGTTCGGAAACCAAATATTATCTATCACCCACCGATGCCTCTGCTTATTCAATTTTAGTTGTTAAACAGAAAGTAAAGTGACGATAAGTAAAGCTAGAATCATCTCCAACAACATCATGCGGCAATACATCAAGAATCGTATATGGCGACACACATCAAGACTTGAGCAAGCAACTACGACGCAAGTCCAACTATCTACCAAACAACATGTAATAGGTTGTGTCCAAGGCAATATAAGGTCGGGGATATATCGGGTACGGAAACTAGAGCATCGCAACACAGGTAGCAATAGATCAACAGGAGGGAATAAAGACTATAAAAGTAAGATAGGTAGAAAGAGGGAGATGCTCGCCTGAAAACATTGTCGAAGGTTCAACCGAGGATCGCAAGCTCACATCAACTCAACGCCTTATCCAAGAAGCAAAACACTAGAATAAACACCGGATGCAATATTTAATAAAAGGCTAAGATCGGCATGATGCATGTATGATGTATGGCATGGCAAAAGTGTGATGCAATTAGGTCATATTAAGCGGAACCGGGTCCCACAATTAGTTAGATGGTTCCAGTTGTTTAGATCCCCATAATTTAAATGTTGTTATAACAAGGCAAGATAAAATATCGGTTCGCTACACAGTTTAAATGAGGCCAATATAATGCTAGATTTGCCCGCATATAGGCCCCATATTTAGTTATTAGGTGAATCGCATAAGGCCCCAAACCAATGATATGCATAGATGACAATTAAATATGCAACAATTGTTATTATGTTAGTAGGGTTCGAGGAAAAAGGGTCACACATTAGAGGGGCTCGACGATCTTGTTAGGGTTCCGGGGTTCGGGGTTCAGGGTTCGACGGCCTCGACGGGATCGTTCTCGGACTCTGGGGGTTAGGGTCTTGGCGTTCCGGGAAGCCGGACTTGGGGTTTCGGGGTCGCCGATTTCGCTCTGCGGTGCAGCTTGGCGAGCATCGGTCCGACTTCGCCCGAACGGGTCTTCGTGGTCTCGACAACTTCGATTCTCTGGGCGACCTTGGCACTCGATGTCCGTGAAGTAGTACTTGTCGCCTATCGCCTTCGGGTTCGCTCCATTCGGGTCCTTGTCGGAGTACTTGTCGCCCCTCAAGGAGAGCTTGCGTCAGGGTCTCGACGATCTTGGCGCATCGAGGGTGTCGAGGAATCGCACGGTCTTGATTCCGCGAGGGAGATCATGGCCGGGTTTCCATGATGAAGATCTTGTCGAGGGTTCGCGCCAAGGTCGCTGGCGGCTCGGTTGCCTCGAACGGTCATAGGAACGCCATCCGATTCCCCAAAGGCGCACATACACGAGCACACGACACGAGCACACACATACATAAAGCACACGATGCACGAGCACACACATACACGAGCACACGATACACGAGCACATACACGAGCACACGGCAAGCCCAGGGTGATCGGGCGGACGGGGTCGCGGGCGCATGGGCCGGGACGGCGCAGGCGAACGGCGGCTCGGGGCATCGTGGGCCGACGAGGAGCGGGTCGGCGACCGGAGGCGACGAGGAGAGAGGATTTGAGGGCGCCGCCGCGACGGCGAGAGGGGCGAGGCCTGGGCGCAAGCGCTGGCTGGTCGCCGGGCGGCAGCAGGGCGCGGCGGTCGAAGACGAGCGAGCGAGGTGGGGCTCGAGGCGGTTCATCAAGGCCAAGGGACACGACTGGCCGGAGCGGGCCGGGGCAAAATTGCGCGACGCAGGGCGAGGCGGTGGCATGGCAAGGGAAGGCGAGGCCGTGGTGGCTTGAGCGACGGGCGGAGAAGGCGCAGGTAGGCGAGGCGGGGGCTGCGGTTAGGCGGATGCAGGGAGGGGCCATGAGAGAAGGAAGCACGCTGGGAGGAGCGGCCAAAGGAGGGCGAGACGGGCGGCGCACGAGCGGAGGGAGATGCGGGGACTGGCGGTTGCCGGCCCTGGGGGCGAACGGAGGCAGCCATGAGCTCACAAGCGGGATGGGCGAGGCGAGAGGAGGTGTTAGCAGTGACGCCGTGAAGGGAGGGAGGCTGGGCTTGGGGGAAGAGGAGGCTACGGGAGAGAGAGACCTGGGGGGGTGGGGCCGCAGATGTGGGGGGTCACTGAGAGGCGCTGGTGTGGTGTGTGGGGAGGTGGGAAGAGTGGGGCGTGGAGGAAGAGAGAAAAGGGAAAGAGGGAGGGGGCCACGGTCGCTGGGTTGGGTGAGGGTTAGGGAGAGGGTGAGGTGGCGCAAGCCTATAGGTTGGGGTGAGGTGGCCTGGTTGGGTAGACTAGTGGGTGAGTTTAGGATTTAGGGGCAGGTTTGGACCGATCTGAAAATCTGGGCGGTCGTCGGGTTGGCCCGTCGATCGCCTACTAAAATAAAATAAAACTTTTATTTGTTTTAAACGTCGCGGCGCAAACCGATAGCGGCCAATAAAATATTCCGGGACCCGTGTTTGACATTTGAATAGAGATGGGCGCTTGGAAAACAAAACGGGTTTTCGAAAATAGTTTTGGCAAACAATGCATGATGACGATGCAATGCACAAATTCAACGCGATTTTCTAGTAGTGGTTTTGGATGCCACAATTGACACCACTAACAATGGATCTCGCCGAGATCCGCCTATGGTACCGGAGGAAGGTCATGATCTGGCGCTTCTCGCCTGTAGATCCTCGCGACACCACTAACAAGGGTCGTTGTCCGTGATCGCCGAGGGAACACTGGGACAAAAGGTCAAGGTAGAGGTATCAACAACAAAGCCACCTCTAACTCCGGCGGAAAAGGGGAACCGATGCATTCTCATCAACTTCAATGTACGGTTAATAGAAAGGGTAGTCGGCATGGGGCCAATCCATCACGCACTCCAAACTATTACTCCGCACAAGAGAAGGAAAAACCATTCTCGAACAGATCAAGATCTCGATACGGGTTCGAACAAAGGAGGGATGCGCTCAGATCGGATCGGGCGAGATGATGTCGCGTCCGGAAAACACCGAAGGCACAAACAAAGAACAAAGGAGGGCACCATACGTAAGGATTCCTCGGATAGCATGAAGACCAGATGTAGCAACACCGTTATCGAGGAGGAAGTAAACCCTAAAGGTACGATGTAAACCCAACCACGAGAATTCGACTCAAGAAAGAGACGAGCGGATTCAAAACACGAGGGGTAAGAGGAACAAGAGGGTAAGGAGTAAAATCAGACCTAATCGTAACTATCCAACCGCTTTTGCAAAATAGTTTTGACTTCGCTACTCGCCGTTAGCTAGGTTATCCTACAGTCGACTTCAGGGGTATCGCAACCGCGAGCTCGATACCACTCAGAACACTCGACCGTCCTATGCAAGTTTTAGCAAAATTCGCCAAACCCGCATAGAAACGATTCAAAGGTGCTCACCAGCACTTTCGTGCGGGTGGAAAACGTAATAACATTACACAACAGTCCTCGATGGGACCCATGAACAGAGATATATAAATGACTCAAAGAGTCAAGAATACGATATAATATAAAGATCCAAATCACCTTGAAGCGATATAGCGCCCATACGGACAAGATGCAAATGGGGCTAAGAGCCCTAAGAATAACCAATGACGCCCATAACCCTGCCAAAGCCGGAAGGGTAACCGCTAACGCCGATCTCAAAACCTGCTTAACAAAAGGGGCGCCACAAAGGGCAAAGGTAAAACAAAGAAGGAGCGCCAAGATCGAGGCCAAGACACCGAGGCTAGAATGGCGTCCTCGCCACATAGGTATGGTGGATCGAAGAAGCAGCAAAGATGCACTAAACAACCTATAGAGACTCGATACAACCCGGAAATCGTAGGGGTACGAAGACCTAACTGGATCCAACCTCGGGCTAGCACTGCATAAACCATCCTGGTGTTGCCCCTCGAGACCAAACGGAAGTCAACCGAGGAACTCACAGTTGGCGATTTTATTTATTCGGTTATAATTAAGCACTTTACTAGTCGTTGAAATATACGCCCGATAAAATAAACAAAGGCACTTTTAGTTAACCATTCCGTTAGTGGCAACACTTACTAGTCGACATGCTTAACATGAGAAAACCATAAACCCAAAGCAGCTTGTTGGTACTTTTATTCAGCCATTTCGCTAGAAGGCAAGATTACTAGTCGATACATTTGTCGCAGTTTACAACCAAACAAGCAATTGGCAGATTAATTAGCCATTCCGTTATAGTGAAGCTGATTACTAGTCATTATAAGTCAAATTAATAGCAAGAACTTTAGTTATGCTTGTCTATGATCGAGATATCGCTCCAAGTCGTCCATATCCGCGACACGGCTTTCGTAAAGTTTTAACCCGCCGGTGCACCAATAGCAACACACGCCGATCAACCTCGAAAACCAAATCAAAACCCAACGAGGCTTTCACGACCGAGCAATCACAGATTCAGAATATTTCAGGGGCCACCCTTGAGTACACCAAGAACGGGTAAGCTAGCTCCTAGACGACCCCAAAGTTTAGGTTTAAACGACAAGATGCCTCAAACGGGACCTCGATACTATCGTAAACGGGTCACAAGCCCTAACAAGATAAAGAAGTACCTCCGCACAATCGTGAATAAAGCAAGAAAGCATGGCATAAGCAGATCGTAAATAAAACCTCAAACTAGTTTGGCCCCAAGAAATAAGACTAATCAAGCTCGCTCAGGGGTCCCATATACCTTGATGTGGATAGCGCAAAAATCAAGGAACAGTATCAAGTACTGGGTCTTACGGGACACAAGTGGGCTGCTCGAAACCAAATATTATCTATCACCCACCGATGCCTCGCTTATTCAATTTTAGTTGTTAAACGTAGCAAAGTGACGATAAGTAAAGCTAGAATCATCTCCAACATATCATGCGGCAATACATCAAGAATCGTGGCATATGGCACACACATCAAGACTTGAGCAAGCAACTACGACGCTAAGTCCAACTATCTACCAAACAACATGTAATAGGTTGTGTCCAAGGCAATATAAGGCGGGGATATATCGGTACGGAAACTAGAGCATCGCAAATACGTATAGCAATAGATCAACAGGAGGGAATAAAGACTATAAAAGTAAGATAGGTAGAAGAGGAGATGCTCACTGAAAACATTGTCGAAGGTTCAACCGAGGATCGGTAAGCTCACATCAACTCAACGGCCTTATCCGCGTTAGAAGCAAAACACTAGAATAAACACCGGATGCAATATTTAATAAAAGGCGGAAGATCGGCATGATGCATGTATGATGTATGGCATGGCAAAGTGTGATGCAATTAGGTCATATTATTAAGCGGAACCGGGTCCCGACAATTAGTTAGATGGTTCCAGTTGTTTAGATCCCCTTAATTTAAATGTTGTTATAACAAGGCAAGATAAAATATCTTCGCATATTAAGTTTAAATGAGGCCAATATAATGCTAGATTTGCCCGCATATAGGCCCCATATTTAGTTATTAGGTGAATCGGCATAAGGCCCCCAAACCAATGATATGCATGCGAGATGACAATTAAATATGCAACAATTATTATGTTGTAAAGATAGGGTTCGAGGAAAAGGGTCACACATTGAGGGGGCTCGACGATCTTGTTAGGGTTCCGGTTCGGGGTTCAGAACCACGGGCCTCGACGGGATCGCTCGACTCGGGGTTAGGGTCTGCCCGGAAGCCGGACTTGGGGTTTCGGGTCGCCGATTTCGCTCTGGTCGGTGCAGTTCTTGGCGAGCATCGGGTCCGGACTTCCGAACGGTTCGTGGTCTCGACAACTTCGATTCTCTGGGCGACCTGGCACTCGATGTCCGTGAAGTAGTACTTGTCGCCTATCGCCTTCGGGTTCGCCCATTCGGTCCTTGTCGGAGTACTTGTCGCCCCTGAAGGAGAGCTTGCCTAGGGTCTCGCGATCTTGGCGATCGAGGGTGTCGAGGAATCGGCACGGTCTCGGATTCCGAGGGAGATCATGGCGCCGGGTTTCCATGATGAAGATCTTGTCGAGGGTTCGCCAAGGTCACATGGCGAGCTCGTTGCCTCGAACGGTCATAGGAACGCTATCCGATTCCCCCAAAGGCGCACATACACGAGCACACGATACACGAGCACACACATACACGAGCACACGCATGCACGAGCACACATACACGAGCACACGCATACACGAAAGCACACACATACACGAGCACACGTGCAAAGGGGCCCTGTGGTGATCGGGCGCGGACGGGTCGGGTCATGGTCGCGGGCCGACGGGCGGCGAACGGGCTCGGGGCATCGGGCCGACGCAGGAGCGGGTCGGCACTGGAGGCGACGAGGGAGAGGACGGGCGTCGCCGCGACAAGGGGGGCGAGAAGGCGGCGCGCTATGGCTGCCGTGGCGCAGGGGCGCGGCTGGTCAAGACGAACGAAGCGACGGCGAGGTCGGGCTCGAGGCGGTTCATCGGCGCGGGACGGGCGACTGGCCGAGCGGGTCGGGCGGCAGGGCAAAAGGGCGCAGACGGGCGGGCGGGCGGAGGCGGCTGGCGGCGGGCGGGAAGGCGAAGGTGGTGGCTTGAGCGACGGGCGGCGGAGGTGTACGCGCAGGGGGTGGGCCGGGGCGTTGGGCTGATGTGGGGAGGGGTCGCCATGAGAGAAGGAAGCACGCGGGAGGAGCGGCTGGAGCGGCGAGCTGGCGGGCGACGAAGCGGAGGGAGATGCGGGATCAAGGCGCGGTTGCCTGGCTCGGCGAACGGAGGGTGCAGAGGCCATGAGCTCAAGGGGATGGGCGAGGCGAGAGGAGGTGTTGGGTGACGCCGTGAAGGGAGAGGCCAAGCTGGGCTTGGGGGGAAGAGGAGGCTGGGGAGAGACTGCTGGTGGGTGGGGCCGGGCAGATGGGGGCCGGGGTCATCGGGGAGGCTGTGGTGTGGTGTGGGAGGGCAAGGGTGGGCAGGGAGTGGAAGAGAGAAAAGGAAAGAGGGTGAGGGGCCACGGTCGGCCACTGGGTTGGGAGGGGAGAGGGTGAGGTATGCAAGCTCTATAGGTTGGGGTGAGGTGGCCTGGGGTTGGGTAGACTAGTGGGTGAGTTTAGGATTTAGGGCGGCAGGTTTGGACCGATCTCAAAAATCAGCGGCTCGGGTCGGGTTGGCCTGCTCGATCGCCTTACTAAAAATAAAATAAAACTTTATTTGTTTTAAACGGGCGGCGCAAACCGATAGCGCCAAATAAAATATTCCGGGACCCGTGTTTGACATTTGAATAGAGATGTTTGGAAAACAAAACGGGTTTTCAAAAATAGTTTTGGCAAACAATGCATGATGATGACGATGCAATGCACAAATTCAACGCGATTTTCTAGTAGTGGTTTTGCGGATGCCACACCTCGCCCATCGCCTCCGCTCTCTGCCAGCTTCTCCCCTGCTTCGCCGAGAGCCTCGCCACGAGCTACCTCGTTGCCGCCGACCGCCCCACGCCGAAGCGCCATCCCTCTCCTCCTGCGCTGGCCGAAGCCGCTGGCCGACATCATCCGCGCTATTCGCCTCTCGTCGCGTCTGGTCCGCCTGCCTCCGCTCCTCGGCTCCACTTACCGCCATTTAGCCTCCCGACGCCATTAGCAGCCTTTCTCGGCCTCCTTCGAAGAGGCCACGCCGCTTGGTTCTTCGCCTGTCCAAGCCGAGCTGGCCTGTCCTCACCTCCTTCGTCCAGCGAAGTTTCGCAGTGGTCCCTAAGCTGCCGCCTGCCCGGCTCTGCCCGCAAGGCTTTCCAAGAGGCCGACGAAAGTGAATATGGAGGCAGCAGTGTCCGGCGCTATTTGTTGGACCACAATATCACCAAGATACACGGATGTGGCAAGACGCCTAACGACTTCTTCATTTAACACTCGTTAAGGCCTCCGGCAAGATCTTCTCTTCGAGCACTATACTCCGCTTGGAACCGAAGGCCGAACTCGTTAACCGGGCCAGAACACAACACGGACATGTACCTTTATCAAGTTCGTCACCATTTTGGACAAGTACATCAACGGAGCGGGCGATGAATGACCATGAGAACGCCGACACGGTCCAAGACCCCACCAAGATCCCCGAAATGCCAAGACCATCTACACGGGTCCGAAGACTCGATCCCGGCGTGTCTTAACCCGGTCGAACAAAGAAGACCTCGATCGCCAAGTTCTACTTCCCGAAGCATCGACGCTGGCGACAAGATCTACTTCACGGATCCGGAGGACCCCAAGACCCGATCCGCTTCAAGTTCACCATCGCCGACAAGATCGACCGCTAGGCACCAAGTTCTCCATCCGAGCTGAACCTCACTGTTCTCCCCAACCCCAAATCCCAACCTCGAGACCGACTTCAACCCCGGATTCCCAAGACCGCCGAGACCCTCAATGTGTGACCTCTTATCCGAGAACCCTATTTTATAATATCATAACAACTTGTTGCATTTTAATTGTCATTCTCATGCATATTGTGGTTTGGGGGCCTTATGTCAATCACCTAATAATTAAATATGGGGCCCATATGCGGGCAAATCTAGTCACATATTGACCTCATTTAAATCAGGCATCAACCGGGTATTATATTTTGCCATGTTAATCCAACATTTAAATTGCGTTCTAAATAACTTGAACCATTTAATTAATCGGGACCCCGCTTTTAATATGACCAAATTGCATCGACCGCTTATGTCATCCATCATACATGCATCATGCCGATCTTCCGCCGCTTTTATTTAAATATCGCATCCGTGTTTCTTCTAGTGTTTTGCTTCTTCATGGATAAGGCGTTGAGTTGATGTGAGTCACGATCTTCGTGTTGAATCTTCACAATGTTTTCAAAGTAGCATCTCCCCTTTCTACCTATCTTACTTTTATAGTCTTTATTCCTCCTGCTGATCTATTTGCTATCCGGTGTTGCGATGCTTTAGTTCTCGCACCGTGATATACCGGCAAAGACTATATTGCCTTGGACACATCCTATTACCGTTGTTTGGTAGATAGTTGGACTATGCTGTAGTTGCTTGCTCAAGTCATGTGTGTCGCCATATGCCACGCTTGCCGATGTATTGCCGCGATGTTGAGGTTGGAGATGATACTAGTTTTACTTATCGTCACTTTAAATTCTGTTTAACAACTAAAATTGCAATAAGCAGAGGCATCAGGTGATAGATAATATTTGGTTCGAACGCCCACTTGTGTCCTGCAGACCCCGAGTACTTGATACCGTTTCCTTGATTTATCACGCCATCCACATCCGGAGGTATATGGGACCCCGAGCCGCAGCTTGATTCATTTATTTCTTGGGGCCACAAACTAGTTTGAGGTTTTATTTACGATCCTGTACTTATGCCATGCTACTTTCAAGATTTAAATTCAGCGAGGAGCACGATCAAGTTAGGTAAGCGGAGTGTTTTCATGTATCGACAAGCCCAAACACACTTTCGTTCCCAACACGCTAATCGATTTAAACCTTGAGCCCGCCTTCGAGCTTGCTTACTCCGCTATGGATCTACTCAATGGGTGTGGCCCTCAAATATTTCTGAACCTGTGATTGTTCAATGTGAAAGCCTCGTTGGTTTTGATTTGTTTTTTCCGAGGTTGATCGATGCAGTTGCTATTGGTGCACCCCGCCGGGTAAAACTTTCTCAAAGCCGTGTCCGCGGATATGGACTTGGAGCACAAAGATTCTCGATCATAGACAAGCATAACTAAAGCTTTATCGCTATAAATTTGACTTTATAATGACTAGTAATCAGCTTCACAATAATGGAATGGCTAATTAATACCACAATTGCTTGTTTGGAGAGTCGCCATACCATTGTACCACTAGTAAGTATTGCAACCAACCAACGAAATGGCTGAATAAAAGTACCAACAACTGGGTTTTGGGTTTAGCTCATGCTATCTGACCGACTAGTAAGTGTTGCCACTATAACGGAAAGGTTAACTAAAAATGCCCATCGCTACTTTATCGTGATTTACTATCTAAACTCGATTAGTAATTACCGCAACGATAATCGGATAAGTAAACTGCCAACGGTGTGAGTTCTCGTTGACTTCTCGATTGACCAGGGGAAACGCCAGATGGGTCTCGTTGGTGTTAGCTTTGTGTTGATCCGGTTAGGTCTTTTCACCTCTCTCGATAACCGCCATTGTTTCGAGTCTCTATAGGTTGTTTAGTGCACGCCGCCGCTTTTCCATTATACCTATGTAGGCGAGGACCGCCGATTCCTAGCCTCGCTGCATCGCCTCAAGATCGACGCCCTTCTTTTCCTTTGCCCTTTGCCAAGACCCTTTTGTTTAAGCAGTGTTTTGAGATCGACGTTAGTGTGGTTACCCTTCCTGGGCCATTGCAGGTTATGGACGCCATTGGTTATTCTTCGTGGCTCTTAGCCCCATTTGCATCTTGTCCGTAGTCGACGCCTATCATTTTCAAGGCGCATTTGGATCTTTGTATATTATATTCTGTATTCTTGACTCTTCTGTCAGTCATATATATATCTGCTCGGTGTCCCATCGAGGACTCGTTGTAGTAATGTTATTACTGCTTCACCACCTAAAGTGCTCGGGGCACTCTTTGAATCGCTTTCTATGCGTGGTTTGGCTTAATTTTGCTCAAACTTGCATAGGTCCATTCTCGAGGGTGTTACACCCTCATCAATTGCCCTCCAAGAAGACCGCATGTCTCGCTTTCTACAAACTTTGTGTATCTCGCTTTACAAAGAGAAACGATAGCCTTGACTTATCCGGATAGCCAATGAAGTGGCAAGATACTGCTTGGGGTCTAACTTTGCAATGTTTGGATTGAAAACTTTTGCCTCACCGGCTCCCCTGCACCTCAAGTGGTGCGGAGAGGGACTCCATCCACAATTCATACGGTGTTTTGGGCACCGACCATTTGGTACTGCTGAGAATGTGAATGATGGTTTTAAGTGCCTCCATCCACAATCCCAATGGAGGGTGGAATATTTATCATGTCACAAGACCATATCCATAAGGATACCAAGGCGCCTTTAGCTACTCTGCTTTGAGGTTCGCCAAGATAGAATAGCCACCGATTATTCCATTTTCTTGCGTGAACCTCGCAAAGGGTCCCGGTACTGAACATATGGAATATGTCCGACCTAGTACTCCCCCACGATCGATCAACTATTTTAATTCTTTTATCATGCTGATTTTCTACTTCATTTTGAAAATTTTAAATTTATCCAATGCTTCAAATCTTTCTTTAATTGGATAAATATAACCATACCGGAGTGATCATCCGTGAATGTTATGAATGAATCATAGCCATCCACACTTTTCATCTAAACGGTCCACAAATATCCGTGGTGGATTATTTCTAGTGTAGCTATGCTTCGTTTGCACCCCTTTTTAATGTGTTTGACATACTTTCCTTTAATGCAATCTATGCATTGTTCTATGCTCTAGAACTCTAACGGAGGAAGAATTCACTTTAACGAGGCTTTATTCTTCCCTCAAATATGGCCTAGTCATCGCTATAGTTTCAATGAGTCAAGAGTTCGCTTCCTTTCTTTTTGTTCTTTGTCTGACAAGGAACCTTTTTCATTCACATCAAACATGTAAAATACTTTCTCATTCAAGGATAATAAATATAGCTTATCATATAAGGTAGCAACACCTACACAAATATCTTTTTCAACCAAATGGGCACACTTGTTATTTCCAAATAACATTCATAAGAATCTTTGTCCAAACATGAAACACTTATTAAATTTCTATGTATTGAGGAACAAAAGAACATCTTTGAGCAAAAGAGAAGAGCCATCACCAGCTCCGTAGGACGCCACCAATGGCCTCCACTTCGCTTCAATCCCATTCGCCACTTCAATGAGTCTTTCTTTGGCATGATCCTTCCTTTAATGGAACCTCAGAAGAGTTGGCAACATGAATGCTTGCACCGTAATCAATCCACCAAGTAGATCTAGTAAACTTTTCATACAGTAGATTCATTAACAAAAAGAAACTATATGCATTCTTACCATTTTTGGCCATAAATGTACTTCAGCCAAACCTCAAGGCACCCTTCTTGTAGTATGTGCTTTTTATGTTGATGGCACCGGGCTCTTTCTCCCTAGGGGTGGACCTGGGCAGTGATGCCGGTAATCGGTGTCATTGACTCCTTGCCATGTGGCTTGGAGGGTGAGCCACCATGGTTGCTGCTTGGTGAAGCTTCTTCCTATTGTCCTTCACGGTTCGTGGAACCGCCGTGAAGGGCCTTCACTTTTCCTCCTCTTGCAGTGGAGCACATCCCAATGGTCTTTTCTATGTCCCACTCTTTCAGTGACATATTATAGTAGTTTATTACAAAAATTTTCAAAGTCAGGAAGATTGAGGCCATCACTAGGCAAGCACCAAGAGTGCTGGCTTTAGCTCGAGGTCCTCATCCATGGGCTTCGCCTTGTCGCCATGTTCACAAGCCAACACATCCCTCAAGATGTGCTCTCTTATTCCGTGGGGTCCCC